>JAQGBW010000389.1:0-43877 GCA_034698625.1 Julus scanicus | reverse complement strand
ATATATTTTAAAAATTGATATAATTTTATAAGTTATTTAAGAATCATTATATGCAATATGTATGTGAATAATATTTCCTCCATAAATTACAAATTTTGTATCGCATATTTTCTATGGATTCTATGGTTCATTTTAATTTAATCATTAGTTTACGTTATTTTTTTAAAAAATCAATATCATAACTTATGGCTAAAGCCAACATTAAATTACGTATATTGTTGCAGAAAATGTATGATGGAAACCTAGGGTTTAACTCCCCTGACAGTAAGATTATGTTCCTACTCGTGGAGCAGTTTTCATAAAATTTCCTCAAAGCAGTCATACTTATACAGACTGCGACCTATTTAATAAAGTCTTAGATGGCCCTCCGGAATTCATTTACATTTCATTTATTCATACCTGAAAGGCATTTGTGATGACATATAGCGACGATGACAAAAGCAAGTTTAGCGTATATATATATCAGGTCTTGCAAAGTATTCTTTTCTTGTACAATAGTACAGTCGACGCGGCCCCTAGCGACAGAAATAGGTCCCAGCACCGATACCATGTGGAATCGTCCACCGGAATCGATTTCAGCGTAAAAGGCGAACGCGTATGGGTCGCCGGCCCATTCCGCGCGCAGCCCAAATGGAGAATGACGGTGCCACGTGATTCTTCCGTGTGCCTGCTTTTGCTCTTGGACTTTACTGGAATGTGCGACATATCCGAGCTCTAGCTGTTCCGGACGTTAAGAATTTTTACCTGTTGGTCTGAAGACAATTTTTTGAGGTAAGGTAATGTTTCAAGAAAAAATCCCCACACTTCATATTGAGAAGTTATCAGAAACATGAGTAGGTTTACAATGACAAACAAGTGAAATTCAGAAAATGACCATCCGATAAAATGTCTTCTTGGTGAATTTGAAGAAAAAGATGGAATTTTGACCATCCTACTTCCGAAATTGGCATTTGTTGGAATGTTAAATTAGTTGACGGAAGATGTCAGAAACTTGTGCAGAATGACGATGAATAACATATCAGGTGAAGTCTATCGAATACTCAGAATAATCCGAAAAATACAATTATCTACTTTACAAACTTGAAAAAAGGTCAAGTTCGGTCCATTCTGTATTTTTGTTTCTATCATTGAATCCTCTGGGTTTAAACGCGTGCTGGTTGCATATTCTATAATAATACTGTCGCAAATTTATTATTCAATATGGATCAGATATGGAATCAATTGGTACATATTTGTTAAATGAACTTTCACTTTTTAGAGCACTTTAAAAGATGCCGTTCAATGTCCATGATGGATCCGTGCATATGGTCCATATTTCATTTCAAACCAATTCATTTCAAGTGGAACGTGAAATAAAATTTCCCTAACTAGTATAACATGCTTTTATTTTGTCGGTATTGACATTATTGTTACGTTTCTAGACAGCAAACGTAGAATTTCTAAATTAATGTGGAAAATTTTCATAATTTATTAAAACAAGACGAACGTGGACAATTTTCATCATTACGGGTGTTGACTTAAGGATCTGGTTAGTTAACTTTTTCCTCTTCATGTTATCTTGTTTCTGTTATAATGAACTCATGTTTATTCTAAACATCCAGGTTTACTTAGTGGAAGTTTAATTAACTATATGTAATGTAAACACGAGTAGAGTTTCTAACAGAATTAATGTGGCTACACCTTTCATTCAATAACTGTGTTTTGTGCAAAAGACGGCATCATGTTTTGTACTCTATTAGTTGTAAAAAGAATTGTACTTTCATTCCATCTCAAAATCCATATTTATGATGAAAAGAGATTATATTTTATGAGAATTTTGTATTTGATCATTATTACAGAAACTTTATTATGTCACTTTCTTGATACTGTACATCCCAGTTTTATTTCACTTGACAACCAGAAAACTGATTGGACTTTTATTATCCTCTTGGCATTAATTCAGACGTGATCCTGTGCAATATTTTTCTGCAATGTGGAAACACTGATGAATATGTGTAGGTTGTTCTTCCACATTCTCTGCAAAAAAAAAAACTAAGCCTTGTTTTTCTGGCGCCTTTTTCTAATTAATTAAAGAAAGGTACGAAAGCCTTAATTTGAAGATGAATCTGGATCAAGTGAATGTTTTCTTTATTCTTAGAGAGTTTTTTTTTATAATACTAGCTTAATCCAAGGCCCACGTATATATGATTTGAAAAGCAAAGAAAGCAATTTATTTAGCAAGAAAGTAGTGTTATAATAATGAACCAAATACTGTATATCAAAATGCTGAGCGCTAGTTTTGGATGCCATGGTTGAAAAATTGTGTATCACATACATGTTTATGGGTATATGCATTGAAAATCAGGTTTATATGAGCATATCAGAAACTTAACACAAATGGCATGCTTGTCCATACATGATCATAATGTGTATGCAAATGTAGGAGCATGCATGCACATAACTGAGTAGTACGACCACCGTATTTGTCTATATGTCCATTTATCCATTTATCTACATTTGTGTCCACGTTAGTATGTTTTATCCGCATATGTACACATTGCTTTAAGCATATTTATCATTCTGGGCGTTAACAGCTCCATTTAAGGCAACAGCTACATTTGAAACTTGTTTTAATTCTGCAAACAGTAGTTGTTAATTTACATTTACATAGGCATGTTTATTTAGGTCTTTTAACCCTCATGTTTACTTTTGTTCCCACATTTGCAAAATTACTGAAACTCTTGAAAATTACAGGTTGCTGAAATTTCCCAACAGACGTTCTACCATGAAATTGAAAAATCTTGATTTCAACCAAACATTCTGCCAAGACTTTCAATTTAAAAAAAAAATTCTTTTAAGTTATCTTGTAGTTATATCCCAATTTTATTCTATATGTTCAGTGACATGTTTATTGTCGAAACTCACTTGAGACTTGTTCATATAATTGAAACCATTTTAACATTTGATGAAAAATGACACGCGAAGCACCAATGCAATTATACGTAATGCAATATTGTAATTGTGTGCAGTGAAACAATATTCTTAATCGATTAAGAGTTTGTGTTTCTGGGGATTTGGAGGACCCTATTGGATAATTTACGCTACGTATGTCGTATTGGAAAAAGAGGAGAACAATTTGCAGAATCACTGGATCAAGACTGTTTCCGCCTAAGAACACATGTTTTCATGGCTTGCTTTTCCTTTGCAGTACGACTTTCACGTCATTGTTCAAGTTTGAAATACTTTATTGGCTAGTACATCCTTCTTTACACCGTAAATGGACAGTTTGCACATCATTACGTGCTAAGTGGCATTGCTTCCCTCTCCGACAGCTAGCATTGATCTCCTGCCTTAGCATTGGACAATTTTCTTGAACAACTCATTTGACAACTTTTCCAATTACTGAAAGTTTCAGACAATAGTTAATACAAGATTCTCTATTGATGCTGCCTTGAACCACAACCACTATATAGTCTAGGAATATCTACCCGCATATGTCATGGTTGCTTCGGCAGTTAATCTTAAGTGAAATACTCAAACATAACCAAATTAAAAAAACATCCAGCTATTTAATTTGAATATTTGCTATCTCTAAAAAGTATCACAAAAAGTCAAACTTTGTTTATAAATTCGTAATGTTCGTCTTGTCTTATTCTAATAGCATATTATGCTTCCACAAAGTGTTTCTTACATATTTATCTATATAATAAATTCTGAAATTAGAATATTGATCGAAGCTTGCTCACTTTTGTGACTTTAATTAATTATAAATGGTTTTATCATTCATATATATAAATGCTTATTTTGAGAAGGTTGGATATTTTGGGTTGCTCCTTGATATATATGTACGATGGCGTCAGATTTCCAAAAACCACTAGGCAGGTTGAATAATTTGACGACTGCATGTCGAACATCGATTTCCCATTAACCTTGCGCGTTATACGACTAATTTAGCAATAAAATTTATATTTGGAGAAATGTTGCAATAAATTCCCTGTTTGAATAATTTTTGCTGAAATTTGGGAGGTAACGTGGTGGAAAAATTATATATGGCACACTGTACACATGCATGCATATAACCTACAGTATTTGAGATATATGACATTTTTGAACATAAAATGATTTTGTATTTGCATATATGACAATGCATGGCCCTACATTCACATATAGCCATATATGATCCTTTAACGACAAAATCTGCCCTATAATTTAAGCAATAATCTATGTCCATGATTTCTCATGGACATAAAATGCCATATATAGCCAAAAATGTTTTATACATATCTGGAAATATATTTATATACAGCATATATATGGCCCTATAAAATTATAAGTTTCTAAACAAACTTCTAAAAGTTTTTTTTTAAACAGCAGAAGCTTACAATTATTTTTATAATAGCTCAATTGATTATCACCACTTTCTGTTATTCAGTTTTCCCAACAATGACTCTGGACAATTTTTCTACGCTATTGCAATCATAAAAAATCATAAAAAACTGGAATGGATTTCAAACCACTTCAGATTGAGTTCTTCTGGTAAATCCGTATGAAGCAAGGAAAAATCAAGAACGTTATTATCAGTCGTTAAAGCGAGAATAAAGCCATTTTGTCAACTGCTTGACTTAAATCGGCCAATGAGCCAAAGCCATATCATGAGGCATTAGATGCCATCAACTGATGGTACAAATCCAATTTCCGTTTTATAAACGGATTGATTATATGACCTAAAGCTTGGATTAAATCTTCTCACGCAACATTCTTACGTTTGCAATTTAAACGTTGCAACTTTAAAAAATATATATATATATATATTCCCATTGAAACAAACACCATTCGAACTTCCGGATGACGAATTCGGTTTTTTTTTTTAAACACAGTTTTCGTGCTTATCTTATTTTTATTTAAACTTTAGCTCTCAAAATGTGCATTTTCTGCAAATTACTAATGGAAATTGCATGTTTGACAAATTTTGGCATTTAAGGTAGACCATTTTTATATGCACTTAATGCATGCATGTGGGCTGCAATTTTGATCGATATCATCAAGGATTTCTCTTAAATTTTCTTTTGGTGCAAAGATGCAAACGTAATGCAGTGAAAACGGGTTTTTAATGCCTGCACAGAACACTCACTGATGATAGTTGGGTAATTAAGTACCAAATTGTGTTTGCTGAAGCTTTGCTACTGTCTTCGTACTATCAGGAATTAATGATACAGGTATCATGTAACTGGCATATGATTAGACATCTGGTGCATTTCTATTTTTTTCCCACATTGTAATGGTGCGATTTATACTTATGTTCTCCTTTTATTGCCTAGTTTTGATGATACCTTATCATTTGGAATATTTCTTTGTCTTAGAGCGAATTTTAGTACTGAATATAATATGCATTTCAACGAATATTAAACAATTTCTTGTCCACTCCCGCAAAAAAACCTTTAGAACTGCATCTTTGCAAGTACATTTTATTTCGCTATAAATTCTTTCGAAACTTTATTGTCCTGCATTGCATTTTTCTCGTATATGCACTTTTAATATATATTATAAATACACTAAAGACTGCAATTTTCATTTTCAAATAATATTAAAATTATTGTGGTTGGGGTATGTTTCATGCAATGCAATAATAAAATAAATATACAAACCTGCTATTAATGGTACTGTAATAATCTAGTTAGTGTTTGCATTTCAGTATATTAGAAACATATTTTAATATATCTAGTTTAATACTGCAGCACTGCATGACTCCTGTATTTGATGTAGTAAAACAGTGCATGGCTCCACGACATTGTATTACCATATTGCCATATATTATGATTCTTAGTTTATAGGATAGTTTAATGATTTCCTGGTTTAATGGTTTGCTGCACTTGGAAATATTTCCCACTTGGAGTTTCAAAATTGGTTTTCTTTACGTCAACTTTCGCATACATTCTTATTATGATATAGAAAAAATGATAGAATTTTCGATGAGAATTCTAAATATGGTTTTAAAAGTAAAGTGAGCTAAATTTGGCACGTAATAAAAAAAATCACACATCCTATATAGTATTTTGGTGTCTTAAATATACTAAAATGCTGCTCCAGGGACAACAATAAATTGTAAAACTGTTTGAGTGTTGAATTGTGATTATATTAATCACTTTCTTGGCATATTCTTTCATATTAATATTATGTACCTTATTATTATATGGTGTATTCTGTATTATGCATGTGGTGGTGAAGCCACTTTTCCGACAATTTTCCAGTAATCAAAATATTGCAATTCGCTTTAATATAATTGTATTGTACATAACCAGTTCGTGTTTGGAAGCGGACTATATTAAACATATTTGACATTTTCTCGATAGACTCCCCATTATGTATACCACTTCATTAACTTCTATTTCGAGTCATTAATCACGGCAGAGGTACATCAGTTAATATGCTATTTGCACGATTTGTATGTTATAACGTGCTCAAAACAAAAATGCTGTTGGCACCAACAAGAATTTGCCATATAAAGTTGTATTTCTTATTATTTTCTTATTGATTAATGTTGAGGCTTCACTATATCTAGATTGAGAATTATTTGTAGACCAGTACAGTATGAACTTGAACACGAAAATGCAGTAATCTAATAAAATGGCATGTTATTTGATAAACTTGGGACATCAACCTTGTCACAAACTGATGTTAAGTAGAAACCTTAGAATTCTATGATTTTCTTTGGCGATAAAATTAACACTCTCTCTTGCATGTATTCTGTAAAATATATAAATTATTGATTTTGTGATTCAGTCCTTCCTTTAAATGCATAAATAACACACTTTTTTAACGCTATACATACTTAACCGGAAGCTTCAGCTCAGCTTTGAAGTGATTAAAATGAGGAATTTGTTTGCAATATACAAGTATTAGTGTCATACAGTATTTGGTTCATAATAACTGTTTTCATGTTCTACCTCATTACTTCAGATTTAGAGTTACATAAATACATGTTTTAAGAAGATCTCTGTAACTTATTTAAATCTATAATTGGATTTTGGCATAATCTTATTAGATTCCAGGCAACCCTTCAAATACAGTTTATACAGAAATTTGGTTTAATTATTCGGTACTGCAATAATTATATCATGTGTAAAAAGAAACTACAGGCAATGGGTTGTAGACAAGTTTCAATGAGATTATTTAGAGATTGACTAAGCCTAGGGTTCCATTCCAAACATTTAATTTGGCATTATGACAAGATGAGCTAATCATCATGATTAGTATCTTTTGTTTGTAAAAATACTGTTCATTCCATTTTATCTGGAAAAATGAAATAATAATTGCGCCCATTAAGATTCATGGTTGCAATAATGGTGTGATAATAAACATCCTGTACACTGTTTTGGCAATTTGGCAAATGTCTAAAAGTTTCAATTATCGCATCGTGTGACACTTTAACTCTATTTTATTCAATTATTCAGCACATTAGTTTCATATATTTGACCTAATTCTATATACTCTGGTAGGGACTTATTTCATTTATACCAGGATTCTGCCAATAAACGTTCCTTATAACAACAGTAAAAAAATCGGTTATTTTTGTATCTTTTGAAAATAAGTTGTTTATGATATTCCGTTACTTAAATGCTGCCAGAAGCTTATTTTAATACATTCGGGTTTCTTCAGGAATGTAGGTGAAATTGGAAAACATTTTTAAGTTGAATTTGCTCACGCATGTTATCTATTCTGATACACGTATCCAAGGAATGTAAGAAGTTTGGCATTTAAGACTAAATTTCCACATCATTGTTATTGTTACTGCAAGCGTACTGCTTGCTGTCAGGGAAACCATGGCTTGAAAGCATTCTGAAATTGTGCATTGTAGAGTTGTAGGCATATGATAAAATCGTATTATTTTCAAGATAACATTTTTCTAATGATGTTTATTTTATTGAAAAATGGAAGTGAACAATTTTTCATCTTGCATTACTATCCATGGCAGCAGTGATCATGTATGGTCTGTTTGTTGGTTTCTTTTTAAATATATTGAACAACGCATAATGATGGTTATGGTCTACATAGAAACTACAAAACCCAAATATCCCTAATGCAGTACGTAGACCAGTTTGCATAAATGACCAATGTTTGGCTCCATTGTTAAGGGAAATGTGCAAAAGAACATAGAAGTATGAATTTAAACCAAACAACCAACCAGACGACATTGTCTTCCTGAGTGGAAAATCAGCTTTGCTATATTTGTTATCCTGAGTTACCTTGTAAATCCTTTACTTTACTACGTATGCTGGTGATTCCTCTTGAAGCAATTATGCCAGATAATACTTCCCTCGACAGTATTTTTCGTTCTCAAAGATATCCGAATCAATTCCTTACTGACAAGAATTTGCCACCTTCGTAATCGAACATTTCTGGATCAACAATGATATACGAATCCACGTTCCCCACGTTGGGATTCATCGAGTCAAAATTCAGATTTCGAATTGCTGATATTGATTTTTAGGAGTACAGATGTTCAGCCAAAATTTCATTCGTTTATTGGACAAAAGAATTTCGCAACTTTACCATAACGGATAACGTTCGTGTCGTCACTCTGCATAAGGTTCAGTTTCTATAACTTCAACAATCGTGTCTCAGAGGCAGTTAAATTGAGCAGTCAAGATGTGCATGTTTTAAATAAATTCGGATGGTCATTTTTACATATTCTACAGAGCTGTATGTATATTATTGCAACAGCTGTTGTTATATTTCAGGCTTGTTAACTTGATAGAAGGGCTAGGATCCCTTACATCAATCTTGTTGCTGTTGTATACTAGATCTTTGCATGCTCAAACAAAGAATTATGTTGAGGCATTGCTAATTTGAACTTTGTCTGCTTTCTCCCACCCTTCTTAACCTGAACCTCTCCTCCACTCATATCTGGGTCCTTCGATTCCAGTAGGGTGCGATCGCCCCCACGACATGGTAGTGCTGATGGACAGCTCCGAGGTCGACTACTACACACCCTTCAATGACTCCTTCCTATCCCACGACTTATACCACCTGCATAATCTATCCGGCATCGATTACCTCTTGCAGTATATGACAAACCGGGCGGTGAGCGATGAGGTGTTCGCTGCCCTGGTCACCACCTACTCGGCACTCATCCTGACGGGTGCCGTGGGCAATGGCTTGGTGTGCCTGGTGGTGGCCCGCAAGCCCCAGATGCGCACTGCTCGTAATGTTTTCGTCATCAACCTGGCCATTTCCGACTTGTTGCTGTGCCTCTTCACCATGCCTTTCACACTGTCAGAGCTCCTGCTGAAGGCATGGCCTCTGGGTGAGTTCATGTGTAAAATGGTGAGTGCCCTACAGGCCACCAGCATCTTCGTGTCCACGATGAGTATCACGGCCATCGCCCTGGACCGCTACAACGTCATCTTATACCCCACCCAGGAGTGGACCAAGCGTCTGGGTGCCGTGGCCGCCCTCTCCGCGGTTTGGACTCTGGCCTTTCTTATGGCCCTACCCCTCTTCGTCTTCCGCAGACTGGACAAACACTTCGTAGGCCTACCCCAGCTGGAATACGTCTATTTCTGCTATGAAAAATGGCCGGTGGAGCATGGACGTGCCTACTACTCCATCGCCTCCATCGTGTTCCAGTACGTACTGCCCATCGCCATCCTCAGCTTGGCTTACACCCGGATATGCCGTCGACTCCACAACCGCATGTCGGCTAGGGGACGCTGCCAGACGCGGGACTCTGACCAGCAGCGCATGAGGAGGACCAATCTGCTGCTGGTCAGTATTGCCCTCATCTTCATCGTCAGCTGGCTGCCCCTCAACTGCTTAAACCTCATCACTGACTGGTACTATTCCTTCCCTAGTGAAGGCAGTGCTTTCCGTATCGTGTTTGCCAGCTGTCACGTGGTTGGCATGAGCTCTGCCTGCTCCAACCCACTCCTCTACGGCTGGCTCAACGATAACTTTCGCAAGGAATTCAAGGAGGTGTTCACGGGTTGCTACGGGTGTGTGGTCAGGGTCCTCTCCCCCATCTTACCAGCGGATGACGGTTCACCAGTGCCTGTGATGGTGTACACCCGCGAGAATTCCAAGAGGTCACATCGGGCCAACAATGGCATGGAGGACACTGTTCTTGACACCAAAGTGACCATTGCGGAGGATTAGCTCATTGGTCTTTTAATGGACGTTATGCGTCGTTACGTCACTTTGCTCAATTGAGCTTTTTTAGTTGTTCGAGTTTAAAACTTTGTCCAATAAATCTTTAGTCGATTTATGCTAACAAACACAAATAAGTTGACTTGTACGTACCATTTCAAGGGCGAATCTAAGTTGTGACGTATTTTGCATAATGGTCATGCTCCGGTTACTTTTTTTGCCTTTTAAAAAAACCCTCTCTGGTGACATCTACGTGTACAACATTTATTTGAACCAGATACATTTTCTTCTTTCTTCATCGATCCTTAGAATCCAGATATTGTCTCGGGTTGGATGGTTTAAAAATCAAAAAAAATAATGCTGGGTTAGACGACTAGCTTTTTTTGAAGAAATAATGGTGTCCATGTGTCTGTCATGAATTTTTATTCTTGGTCAGAGATGTGTATGTATAGTCAAGACGCCATATCCTCTTAGAAATGTGATAATGTGCAGGAAATTATTTTTTATTTCATAACTGCTCAGTTTTCTTACACTCTCTAGTGTGAAGTCTTGTATTTCATCTTGATTTATTTCAGAATATCGAAAGAGTTACTTTAATAAATAAATTGATCTATGAAGCTGTTATTGTACATGAATCATTTTGGTACTTCAGCCATTTCTATACTTTTTCTGTCCATGTGGCTCTCAATGCATTTCTGGAGAATCAGCACGCGGCTATTGTGGAACTGTCATTTCAACTGGAACAGTTGAACATCAAAAACTTTAACAAAAACCTTATCAGCTTTTGTGCTTCCATATGGAGGAGAACTACTATTTTAGAATCATAATGGAGAAATTTTGCAGACTTAGAAAAACGTTTATCTGAATTAGAGATAAGGTAAGTTATATATTTGATTTTGAATGAATGTTGTGGGGTTTGTCATTCGTTGCATATTTTAACATATTTTGAATAAAAAAAGACAAAATTGACTTTGTAATTATGGTTTTAGGTGTTTTTGTAGTAGGACATGCAAGTCAAGGATTACAATGATACTATCACAACGAGCATTGAAATGGTAATAAATCTCCAACAATACGAAGTACAATAAATTTAAATATAATTAACGTACATATATTTTAGTTTTAGGTTACTGTGCAATACTGTAATACATGTACGTTACATTCAAACCTTCTTGCATAGTTTTTTTTGTGAAATTCTGTGACAGTTGGTGTAACTTGATTCATAGGTCAGAGTTTCAGTGGTTCAAAATTCTTACCTTGCAGTTTATTTGTACACAATGAGGACAAGAACGCATTGATGTCCAACAATGTTTCGAGTTTGAATTTCCCACACTGCTGAATGTAACATCCGCCTCTTTGGCATTGGTAAATATGCATGTGGGGGCATTTATGATTGGATGCTTGTTGTTTGATATTTTCACTGTGTGTACTTTAGAAGATTACTTTGCACACATTACTTCATATTTTAACTTATATCCCGCGAATTTCAAACGAAATACATGTTCGAATTCAGTTCAGCTGATATGACGGACGTTTCTTTTATGCCAACACCGTGGGAAAGTCTACACGGATCTATTCTACTTTTTATAATACAAGGCTTTTTTGGTCATGCTGTATTGATGCACGAACCATCTTATCTCCAGTGTTTACATTTACACACTATCGTGTTTGGCCCACGTATCTAAGAAAAAAAAAACTGATAAGCAAGTTTAGTGGAAATCATTCAAACTTTTTTGTAATCCTGCATTACAGAATTCATATTGATTAATCGATTTCTTTACTGGTATGTATGATTAATGCTTAATCAAGTAAACGGAAGACAATTTGCTTTCCAATAAGCAGTTTTCTTAGTTTGACGAATAACAATTACAAGTGCATCATCTTTAATTGTATGTACAGAGAAATGGTTTACTTATTATCCATATCATATATTTATATATATATATATACAGGGTTATTCATAAGTTCTTACGGGATATTGGAACTGAAGAATGCTAACCAAGACAGACATGGTAGCTAGGAGCTTAACTACAGTTACAGAATCTCTCCAAAATTGTGTTTTACCTTGCATATGTTCAATATGCCATCTCCTGCAACCCTGCATTCCATAATTTCACATCTCATGTCTGTTTGTAGTGTATGTCTCCATGATTTTCTGCCGGAGCTGTGGTAAGTCTTTTGGCATAGGGGACTACAGAACTCTTGACTGAACACCATAAGAAAAATCACTGGTGGTAATGTCATGTGGCCAAGGAGGTCATATCTTCATATCATCTTCTGGGTGGACATATCGAGCATCTGTAAGTTAGAACAGAAACTTGAAAATATTCTCTAACTGTTGATATCCTCCTAGCCTGTCTGTCTTGGATTATTGCTCTGAAAATATTTCGAAATCTTGGAGGGTCTTATAACTATAACCCTGTGTAATGTTTTTTGCAGAACTATTTGTACAGTTGTGAACGTGTCAGTGCAATCTGTATTTCTTTTGTTAAGGATGTTCTTCTGGTGATTTATGTATTTTGTGCCCCGACATAACGCACGTATTGTGACGTTAAAAAATGGTCTTTTACCAGGCTGTTACACCATCGCTTTGATTATACCCGCCTGCATTTGTCATTGTAGTCTGGTAATCGGATATCAAGCTGTTACAGAGGTTATCTCCTGTACAACACTATAAATTTGCGTTCAATATATTTTATACATGTCGGTGTGTAGATAGTTTGCTATTTTTTTATTATTCTGCAATGGGTGGAGGTATATGCGAAAAATGGCGGAGGCTGGAAACGGTTGTGTTATCAGTATCTTATCAGGGTTAAGGGTTGAGGTATTTTTATCGTTAGGTGGTAACGGGAATCATGTCCTGATGGAAATATAAATTTTAATAACGTGTATCTCGCGTGGAAAATTCCTTTATACTCGTAGAGTATGAAGATACGTCAGAAATCGTACAATAAGCGTACGTGGACATAAAGTTTTACAGAATATAGTCCATTAATCGTCATCGATGTAACATACAGTACATCATGCCATATCAGTATATGTACACTTATACTATTAATACTTACAGTAATAATATACGTCAAATGTGTTATTCCATACTTAAATATCTACCATATATGGCATATATGGCCCCACTTATTTTTTCCACCCTTTGGGAATGATTTAGAACTGTTTTGGAATACCTGGGTCTGTTGGCTATTGTTATTGACAGCAGTCAAGTATAACGTTTTCATTATTAGCTTTTATTATCATGACCAAAAGATGTTAAATATTTATTGCTGTTTAAACATGTGCAATGTACATAATGAACAAGTGTACATTTGTCAGTCTTGCCTCTCCCAACCGTCATATAGTTTACTCCACCCCACCCCCTATTGTACCTCCTACCCAATTTCAATGACGTAGTCTGCATCATGACCCCACTCTCATTGGACATCACTACCCAGCTTTTACAACTTGTATGCCCTTTTGCTGACAGCTGGCTGTCATGGATTTTGTCATGATGATAAATCCATGGAACCAAAAAAACAATGACTTGATATTGTCATCATTTGCCAAACACTTATTTATTCCAGCATTATATATAATGTAGGTGGGGGTAATGATGTCATATATGTGCAATACTTTATCCGGGTTATGTTTTACCATTTTTAAAACCTCAAAGTACTCGTGTCAGTCTTTTTTTAGTTCTACCTGTTCCACATTTGTTGGTTTTCCGATAAAAAAAAGCTCGCTTTCTTGATCCTTGCTTCTTTACTCTTCATTATTTGCCATTGTCTAACCTGTTGCATCGAGGATGTTTAGCTTAAAGGAGACCTAGTTCGGTATTTACTTTCGTTATCAAACGTATCACTACCAAGGTGTTTGTTGGCCTGGAAGGCATTGATTCAACATTAAGTTATTATTTTTTTTTCTCCACCACCCCCACGTTAACCATAGTTTGGCATGTGGTTGATTGGTGCAATGAGCAGGTGCCCACGCAATGGAGTTAGTCGCGTTTTTTATGTTGTGCTGATGTTGATAACAACATTTATTATCACTCGTCCTCCACTGGGCTCATCGCAACTGAGACAATGCCAATTGTTACTACGCATTTATCGAAGCCTTTGCACCTTGTACACACACCGTGTAATGGATGTGCCAAATACTATTTTACAAAATACGTGCACTTTCCAATGGCCTCTTGAAGCCGTATCTGCTAGCTGCTGAATTGGGTGACATTGTCAGTTAATCGGAATGTAGGATGAGGTTTTGTCACTGAAATTTGAGGTGTGAATTCAATTTGAATAGTGCATTACTCATGATACAAGTAAATCATTCTGCGTTTTTAATAAACACCAACATGATGCCAGTGATGGAGTTTGTTCTAGCCAGTATTTCAACATCGAATATCGCTCACAAGATATTCTTATACATTCTAATTTAATTTCCAAGACTGAAATCACGATGCACCACATTTTATGGAAAACATAGAAAACTTTATTTTAGTCTCCAAAAGTTTTTAATGGATTCTGTCGTTTGATATTCAATATTCAGCTCCATCGTCCATATTCCAGAGTAATGTAATATAAAACCTAATGACGAAAAAGCTTGTTCATAAAAATAGATTCTGTTAGAGAAATATGTAGTGTAATATATCCCTAAATTGCGCCAAAAGCAGGAATGCATTATACATAGTACAAGCATTAAGTTTCGGTTAATGTGTTTTGGATTTTTAGGTTGTATATCAATTTAAAATATTTCAGTACATTGGAACCTCGGTTTTCGAACTTAATCCGCTTTTCGACCCTATTCGGAAACCGAAAAGTTTGTTAACCGAATTGCATCTGCAATTGGCGTGGATAAAACAAGAGACGAACTTTTGCCATATTTGCAATATAGGCTATATCTTTGAAACTAATCTCGATTTTAATTTAAATCATAACATTTTTGATGTTACCTGTATTTAGTAAAACTTGTTAGTAACAAAGATGTTCTTTTGAAACTAGTAAAACAATTGCAGAAACTCGAACCTTTGATCGGTGGTCCAGAGAAATGGGTTCGTAAACTGAAGCATCGTTCGTGAAGCGAAACAACATGTGGTGTTCGTAAACCGAATTGTTCGTAAACACAGACTTTCGTAAACCGAGCTTCCACTGTATTAATATATTTCAAAGTAAATTTACAAATTCATTTGTCCAATTTGCGTTATTATAAAGAAGCATAAAGGATTTTTAACATGGTTTAGAAATTACCACTTGGTCACCATTCGTAGCATATTCAGGCTTTTGATGTCCTGAATTTTATTCTAGGTATTCCGAATTTTTATTATACAAACTGCGCAAACCTCGCCATTTGAATTCTTAGTTATTATTAAGAGATTTTGTATACACCCTGTATTTTGACATGCGTTTTTTTTTTGCATTTTTCCAAATATGATATCTTTTGCAATACGTTGGAATAGTTTTACTTCATAATAAGTTTGTATAGTACTGAAAAGGTGAGGACTTCCATTAGAATTCTTTCATCATCAGTTATCTCAAGGGACAAACCGAAACAGACTTTACTGGATCCCCCAACGTGATAGGATGATAGATAGTGCTCTCAACGTGAAAATGCACTAGAAACTAACCAACCTATAATGTTGTCTATATTTCACGTGCACAATGCATTGTTATAACCATTGCAAAACTTTTATAGCTAAACATTACTGTAATTTACACTATCTTCATCGTTGCATAGCATGAGCATTGCAATGTTCACATAAGTGCCCACGCAAACATGTCGATGGTCTCGAAATTCCAAATGTGCTCTTCGTTAATAGGCTTAAAACTAGGCTTAATCAAAATATTAATACAACGATATTTCAGTAGTAATGTTATATTTCCGTGCTGTCATCTTCGTGTCATACATCCTTGGAGGACATCTTTCCCAATATGCATATATTCCCAAAACATGTGGTTATTACCAAATTCTAGCTAAAATAGACGTTACAAATAACAATCTAGGATCTTTTTTTGAAATGTACCAGTCAGGAGAGGCAGGTAAATGTTAATCGTGATTAGCGAAGCTCCTTATCTGTCACCAATTATATAAAGTTGACTCTGTGATGATAGGCTTCGATTTTGGGTTTTTGGATTGGGTGGTGCCCCGTTATCACCTTTTTCAGACATTCCTCACCCGAGTCGCATTTCCCATTGTGCTGCGATGGAGTGTGACATCCCTGGGTTCCGTCGGATCTTACCCGTACTGCCCAAGCCCCTGCGCTTGGGCGAACGGGGCTACTCGGACCTGATGAAGGGTTTCTGTAGCCCCCCATCGGCAATCATCCCTGCATTCTGTTCCCTGGAGCACGCAGGTCGCGACCGGATGCCCTTTGAACTCTTCCAGAGCTCGTTTGACCCTCTCCAGTCGCGCTGTGGAACTGGGATGTATGGCACAGATGTGCTGGTCAAGGATACTGACTATATGTATATGGCTGGCAAGCTGTCATCTTGGAATCCCTTGGAGGGAATTAGGCCACCGTCGTGGAATCCTTGTGAGACCATCAGACCGCCATCTTGGATCCCTTATGAGGAAAGCAGGCAGCCCTTATGGAACCCTTGTGAGACCATCAGGCCGCCCTCTTGGAATCCTTGTGAGGGCGGCAGGTCGCCTTCTTGGAGCTCTTGTGATGCCTGCTACAAGTGTTGTTCCCCGTTCGGGAATTTCCCTCCTTTGGACAGTCTTTCGTCTGCCGAGGACTGTCCTGGACGACTTAAGGGGGTTGGATCCCCGGTCGACGATCTGACGATGGGGAGGCCTCGCAACTCCGTACTTTCTCAACCTGCTAATACTCCTCTGTGTGGTGGTGGTGGTAAGTGTGACAGTGAGCGAGAATTCCAGAATTCAAAAATTTCGGCTTGGATTGCACATGAAATAAATTATCGTTGAGGGTTATTGATTTTACAAACGGAATTATAAATATATCATGACAACAGCACATTTATTTGAATCTCATAAGTCAACTTCATGGGCAATGTTTCCCATCTGTCCTCTCTTTCCACAATTTGAGAAACCAAACCATGCAAGTGACGCTTTGCTATGTTTTCAAATAAACACGTTTTAGACATGTGAAGCACATAACATTTGCAGGATATTCAGATGTTAAAACATGAAATTTTAAACACATATTGGCTGTGTTTTAACACAATGTTGCATACACTTGTTACAGAGACACATTTCTTTAATTGTTTGGACCGCCTTTTGCCTCTAATAATATGCCACCAATACGTTTTTAACTGGCTATATACCTATTATATATATGTAGTGGCCGAAGTTGTATAACAATCTTCGTGAAAAACATCGAGATGTTTTATAGAGATGTTGGAGGAATCACAAGGTGGACTTCAAACCGTATAGGTTTAAAAATTATATGCAAGGTTTTATTTTAGAATTGTTTTTTCAAAACTGCCCTTATTAAGTTGTTATTTCACTGTTTATTTAAATTACTTATTATTATTATTAGTATTATTATTATATAAGGAACTCCAAGTTGAAACAAAGTAATGTTGCCTATCATGGGCGTGGTTTGTACGCCTAAAGTGAAAATAGGTTTAGTGTGGCCAAACGTTACACTTTTACTGACAAATCTGACATGAGGCGTAGTTTTCAATTACATTAAAGGGCAAGTTCAATCAAAATGACTGACTTGGGGCTATATTTTTCAAATATTTTTCAAAAGAAGGACAATAGTTGTGTCGAAAATGGTTTTATAGCTGCAGCTAAAATGGCTACCAAGGCCAGTTTATCTAACGAAAACAATGTTGTGACGCCGTTTGGTGGAGTAGGCCTACACATAATTCGCGACATGTTTGCCGATAACGGTCATACAGCATGATTGCCACACTTTTTATATACGTAACTAATGAATTTAGACTTTTGTTACTATTCGGAAACTACGTTGGCATTCAAAACTAATTTTTAATTTACGTAAATGCCAAATTTCAAAATTGCACAGTCACCATCTACATCATATTAACTATCATTAATTCCATGAAAACGCTAGTTTTTCTAAACACTAATTAAATTATTTAATAATTGCAAAATTTTTAAGCTTAACAACTTTGTGAAATAAGTTGTCAATCAAATTGTAACAGTTTTGGAACACGTTATCAATTCGCTACTATGGTTGAAGATCCTGCAAATTTGCAAGAATTTCAAAATCGAAAGTGAAACAAAGACCTTTGATTTGTAAGTAAAAGTTGTAAACATCTAAGGAATTACTTTTCGAATAATTAACATTGGAGAAAACATATTTTGCGATAGTACCAGACTTTCAGACCATAAAAAAATGTCTTTCTTTTTTGGCTTCTAAGAATTTCATAAACATTTTCAACAAAATGTTACAACAGCTTACACACAATAGATTTCTGTAGGTGTCGTTGTTGTTGTTGTTCGAATCAGAATGGCTTTTTAGAATGAAGTAAAAACAGATGAATCCTTTGATTTCATGTGCAAGCAAGTTAGAATTATAATCCTTTAAAACCAGCGAATTTTGCCCAATTGGCTACAAATGGAATCTTCTGCTAGGTGACAGAGTGTTTAAATGCGACTATCCCGAATGTCCTAAGAGTTTTACAAGAAAAGAAGAACTAACACGTCACAAAAGGACGCACAGCAACGAAAGGGCATTCGAATGCCAGGTAAGAATGTTTGAGTGTATTGTAGATTCCAATTTTGAATGAAAGAGTCCATTTATTTTCTATTGTTTTTCCCGATTTTCCAAATGTAAAATGTTCAAAACTTTTCGTAACTATAGTTACTATAACTTATCAAGCAGCTTTTATAGTATTATACTGGCAATACCTTGTTATAAAAGCACCAATCTTATTAAAGTTATAGAATTAGTTTTTTTGGAAAAACTTATGAGGGTATTTTCCATTAGGATGTTATGGACTTTAGGACCGCCTTAATGATTATATATGGTTATCAATGCACAATATCAATAGCTTTGAAAATAAAAATTGTTAGAATTTTGGAAGTGGAGAAGGTTTGTTTTGGACATTTAGTTTGATTTGAAATAGTTTCAATTTGGAATTTTTCTGTTATCTGGAACACTTTCTTCACAGGATCTTGGTGTGCCTTTCAATCGACAGAAACAATGGAATCTGAAATGGACACTATCATTTTATTTTGAGTGATTTTTTAGATAACTCGCTTCTAAAAGTAACATTTTGACTCCTCACAGATTTGTTCTCGGAAATTCATTCGCAAGGACCACATGACCAAACACTTGGCCACCCACGAGGACGTGGCCAAGAGAAGGCGCTACGTTTGCAAGGAGCAAGGGTGTAGTCGACGATACACGCGTTCTGACGCCCTGAGTCGCCACCGGGCGGCCGCCCACCCAGAGCACAGACCCTTGGGAAACTTCGACATAACTCAATAAATTGTTTTATTTTTATAATAAAAAACTTTGTTTGTCGCTTTTCTATTGCAATTTCATCCATCTTAAATCCATCATCCTTATTATGAAGTAAGCTATAGTGCAGTGTAAACTACAACAATCCTACAGTAAGAGTTTATACAAGTAAAACAATCGATATTGAAAACTAGTGAAATACTTTAAAAACTGAAGGAATAACTGCAGTAACAACTGCAATAACTGCAGTCTCATGCCCCACACAGATAGATCCACGTGCAATGTGTTTGAAATATGTGAATCTAGCTGAATTTATTCCTTATGATATAGATTCTGCATTCATGTGAGCTCCTTCAATAGATGGCCTAGTTCATTTGGCAGAAAATGATGGTTTTTTCACATCATTTCCGGTGTTGTCAACAACACATCTTTACTACAACTGACATTGTTAAAGAGTATTTCAATATTTAAATTGAACCATCTTAAATTCAAAAGTAAAGCCTTTATCTGGAAATACAATGTATAGAAATACTTCTTTCATCGAGCTGCACGTGACCATTTTGCGAAATTGACATGAGCTGTGAACATCTGTCATCTCTAGTTATGTCAGGAGATGTGAGCACATGTCATCTCTAGTTATGCTTTGGTCTGGACACTTGCATGCTAGAGTTTTGGCTTAGACCAACAAAAAACTAAGACCACGGTACAAATCGAAATTGAAATTCGAACAAACAGATGGCACATACACTCTAACTATGCTTCTCTTCTGAATGCATCCCATCTCTTCTTGTCCCTTAGCCACAACGCAGTTGTGACAATGAAATATTAAATCAATGATTGCTTTTTGCCTATATAAAGATTAGCAAACTCATCAATGGCAAGATGCAAAGCAGACCTTTTAGTCGTGACCTTTTTTAGTCATGATACTTGTACTTTAGCGTCATAAAATGCAGTTTGCCAAAAAACTTTTAGGATGGGATTTTATTTTTTGAAGCTTAGATGTGATATCGATGGAACTCAAGAAGCCAGTGCAAATCTTTGGCTGCAGTCAGCTCATACTGAACACAATCTGGCTTGAATTGCTTTTGGTTGAGTCTTTGGTTCATCAAAATTCTAATGTACTTCATGCTTCCTTAGGTTTTCATCGGTTTTCTTTGTTGGTTTATGAAAACTATTTGACGTTAGAAGCAATAATTCACAGCATGCCATCGTTTCATCTTCCCTAGATATTGGGAATCTTATTGCTTGCCTTGCACAACTTTGCATTATCGTTTATTAAAAAACAGGCAAGTTTTCTTCCGGGGTTGATAAGTTATCTAACCCCCTTTGACTTTTTCAAAACTAAACAAGGAAATGATAAAACACCAAAACTATAGATGTTTACAGGTACTTAAATCTGTTTTCCCATCTCCAATGAAAAGCCATAAGAGACGGATCTTAGTAGTGTAATCCCGTGGCTTAAAGGAATCTTTCCCTCAACCTAACACGTTGCTATAACACTTTGGACTAAAAAGTTACTAAATTTTCAACAAGTAAGGGGTGTCCACAAACTTTGACAAATTTTGACTATTTTTCAAACCATTTTAAAACCACTTCAAAGTCTTTACAGACACTGAAATTACCATCTAAATGGGCACCCTAATCCTCTTATCCAATTAATAAACTTCAAAATATTCTGTTAAAAATAACCGATTAAACGTTTACAAATTCGGGGTAATTAAACTGCCACTTGGTACTTGAAAGTGATGTATAACATTGCTCGATTTTATTCTAACAATTTGTCTAATTACTAAAAAATTACTTAAAACTGGCAAAGATTTTGACTTTATAATGAAGCCATTAATACAATATTTATGTATCGCTGAGGAAGCAGTTATTAACCTGCTATTGGATTAAAGACATTAAATTCTGTGTTAATTTAGAATTATTGCACTTTTATATGTTGGTTTGGCAAATGATGGTTCATCGTGTTTTCTGACACTATAAATCAGTTTGTAATTTACTTCGTATGGAAGGTAATTGTCGAGTAATTGGCAAGTAAATACCGCTTATCTGTAATAATAACCATATTTCTACCCAGCTGGCAAAGTTAGCGTACATATATCATCGGTTTGAACACATTTATACTGCTTATAAACTGATGACTTTGGAGAAACTTCCAATACGGATCGATACATTTTAGTTGCTTTAAAATGGGGGACATACACGCTCTACTAGATTTCCTGTCAGTGTGGACGTATTTCCAGTGAAGCCAAAGATTTTTTTTGTCAATCCCATGTGTGATTTTAAGGGGACGTCATATGATAGCTCTGCTTCCATCACAATCACACAAGTAGTAAATGTATATTGAGCGTACACGAACCAATAAACGTTGCATTTCTTGCAATATCAAAAGGTTGACTGAGAAGGGAAAAGAATCTTCAAACATTTGCAATAAAATTTTAGAATCATCTGATTTTGTGGCTTCAGTTATCATGTGATGTGCCAATTTCCCGTACATTTTTTTTAATGCAAGTGACAAGATTTGTTACAATTCGGATATTTCATGATGAATAACATTATTTGACAAGAAATGGTCTGGGAAAGCTTACCAGTTCTAATATATTTCAAACATTTTGAAGGAGGGTAACTTTTTTAAGTTCACGTCAATAGTTGGCGTGTAATATCAGAAGTTTTTCAAACAGATAGACAGTTTATTTCGGTTGATTATTTTCCTACAAGAAATATTATGTTGAAGCATAAAAGTGAAATTGATTGACTGCTTGTCTTTAAAATTTGACCATTTGTTTAACATAGCATTATTCATTCAGAATTTCAATGGATTCAAAGCATTGTTGATGCTTATCTGGTATGGATTTATTGGCTATGCTTTTTCTTTCTTTCTTACTTTCTGGTAACTGATAGCTGTGTATGAAATAGACAGAATTTGCTTTTTTTACTTCAAAAGCTTTGCAGTTATTCTCCAAATATTGATTTTGGTAGGGGGAGACTTTATTTAGACCTCCTTAGTTTCTGATCTTTGAAGGCATGATCTTTGAAAATTCTTAGCCACACTTGTATCTCTTGCAAGTTGTTGTGTTGAACCCTGCTGGAGTTATTTGTTCGAGGCCAACAATGCGGTAGAAAAAAAAGTGCATTTTTTCTTTATATTTCAGCCCAAACTTTATATTTTATTTCTTATTTTTGAGATGTCATGTCCTTTGGCTTCTGTATGCCATTATTTGGGATTGTTAAAGTGAACCAAACCAACGATATTTTCTTGGAAAAAAATGTATAACGGTTTTTTCTGCAGTTACTCCATTCACTGTGAAAGGTTCTGCAAGTAGAATGTTGAACATTAAAAATAAAGTGGTATCTGAAATGCTGAATTATGGTTTAACAGCTGTTTTTAAAATGTTAAAGCAAATGTTTCTAACAACTCACAACATATTTGCAATAAATGTCTGGAACATTCATAATTTGTGTTATTTTCCATTTTCATATCTTGTTCATTATTTCTCATGAGGTGGAAATAATTTAAAGTCAAACGCGTGAAAGAATTCGAGTAAATTGGATGTAGTTTCATTTCGATTTAGCTTTTGAGTCATTGATCCGTTAATTTGAACTTAAATTTTAAATTAACAGGGAAAATTCTTATTAACAATCAACGTTATGGACACAATGATATCCGGGATGCGATCCAACAACATATATATATGCTATTTACTAGATTTATGTGATAATTTGGTTCAATTAATTCATTCTTCCAAAAATGTATTGTATTAATAACCACACTGATAGCACAGTCATACATTACTTCACCAAAGAAAATGGTACATTTTCGTTGGTTTAAACAGTAAATAAATTCTTTTGTAACCTGTTGTACATCTACAAGAAGAATTCATGAACTTTTATTAAACTTTTTACAAAATGCAAATCTAAAACTCTTAAAAAATGTTACTACAATGGACCATCCTGTGAATTATTTAGCACCTTGGTGTATATCAGTAAGCGATGATATTTTTAACTTAATTCGAATATATGTCATTAAAACTATGATAAAATTATGAATTTCAGCGTTAATTTGATTGAAGTTTGCATCCATCATCAGATTTTTCATACATATATATCCTTGAACGACATCAAGATGTTCAACAAAAAATTTAGACGTTTGTCCCAATAATTAGACTTTGTTATTCAAATAGTCTTGCTCTAAAACACATTTTATATTTCTCTTATTTAGTAGATGTATAAAAACAATTGTTAGATCCATTTTGCTAAGTTTCTTTTAAAATGTTTTGCTAAGAATGTAAATAATCAATTTATTTCTTTTTCCAATTTTACAATTGTGAGCCTTTTAGTCTTTATTGACATTGAGTTTGGTGCATGCAAACACATCCATTTTTCATTTTATTTAAAAAAATCCAATGAAGTAAAATATTACGATGTTGTTTCGCTGTATCCAATTATGTAATGGGGTACATTAGCATTCATGCATAAAGAGAACGAAATCGAAATTTGATCCAATATTTTTTCTAAATGTTTTTTTTTCCAGAATTTTCTGCAGGTTCTCTGGTTGCTAGCCAAATGCTTGCTCAATCACATTCTTTAGTTCAAAACTCAGAAAAAGCTCCTAAGAGGAATATCGTATTACTTAACTTTTACAGTAGGGATGCTATAATGAAATATGTACAGCATTTCCTTTATACAAATGTTGAACTTTGCCTGATTTTTTGTGTGTCTGTACTTGCACAAATTCAATCTTTTAAAGTTCTCGAACTCTACATGTTTCAACAGTAAGGGAATCAACATAATTCCATTGAAAATACAGGTCTTTCTTAGATTTGGTTTATCATTGTTAGCAGTCGTGTATTTAATACAGGCCTACATAAGCTCCATACTTTAAATGATACATTTAAAATCAAAGTAGGTATTAAAAATGTTTGTTTACAAGTTAATTGTTTATTATTTTTGGATATTGGGCATGCCTATTAAGTTACTGGTGCTATTTTTTGGTACCAACATCTATGTTTGACAGTTTAAATGTCAGAATTTTCCAATGTCTTTTAAATGTCAATTTTCACGATGGAGTGCATTTTTATCAATGACATTTAAATTAAGCTGCTTCTTTATATACTTTGGACTAGATAGTGATTTTTTAACTAAATTGCAATTTCTTGTAATTACCTTCCTTGGTTGTTCAAGTTTCTTGTAGCGCAATAAATCGAGAGCTACTAAATGCCATGAATTAGTATTGAAAGTGGTTTACTTTGGAGTGAACATTTTTTTTTGTAAATGTTTGTCAGCTAACAACAGCCTACTTTGCGAACTACTAAATTGCACATATCACGGTATGCTTTAGTGGGCAATTAGCTAGCTTAACATTTCAGCTGCGTGCATTTCCTTCAAGACATCCAGCATATGATTCTATTCACATTGAACTCTATCTTTTTATCACGTATTGGCTGCATCGGATGGCAGAGTATTCCTAATGAAATTTATTTAATTTCTTTCCTAAGTCACTTGTGTAAGTCATGAAACGCTTTCATCTATGGATAGTAAGTCTTGCATTTCTTTATCAATGTTTGGAAATTTTTTTCTATCTGTAGCAAATTAAACATCATTTGATCTATACCTAATTAGGTTACGCTTTAATTAATATTCATTACGAAGTTCAACTTATAATGTCATACATCTCAATCATTTTTAAACCTAATAACTATCCTTCAGACTAAATTAATCCAGAACTTACATCGTCTAGTGCTTCATTATTAATTAATTACATCAAACAAGTACTTTAATATTAAAACTTTATGTTAAAGATTTCTTAAGCACGTGCTTTTGAAACGAATTTCTGTTACAGTATACCGTAAAAATTCAGTGCACTTCTGTTATTCCCATAAATAAACATACAGTGAATGCTTACCTGGCACTCAAAGAAAATGGCATATATTTCCATGTATGGGAATTTGAATATTTTATTCACTACTTTCAACACTTTTCAAAGGTTTATTTACGCTTTATGCATTTCAGATGCTCGCAAAATCATTATTGTATATTTTGTCAACGATATACAATCTGTAGCCAAAAGCAGTGGGTTATATACTGCAAGAACGCCTGGCAGTAAAATAATCATTAAGTTCATGGCTAATTTGAACCCCTAATAATAACAATAAGAACATTTTATAATGCAGTTCATAAACAACCATAATCGAGTTTTATTTCAATTACTGTGTTTGTTTCTGACATGGATCCTAATTTTAGTCTTTTAATAAAATGGCTCTGATTTCATGCAAACAATAGCTGCTATTGGTATCTGAGAAACTTCTGGTAACCGTATGTTTCAATGAGGCTTGGTTTTAGCCTAGATCATAGTATAGATTTGTGATTTAACCTTTAAGGTTGACCTGCTTAAGATTTGCATTCAAAGTTTCTCCGCTAAATGCAAGCAATGCATGGATGAGCTTGAGACATGCTTTTAGCATCAGCAATGACGGTGTTTGAGATGTGTTTATTTTTGGTTTATTTGGCTCTACGTTTCCTAGCGCTAGACAGAAGATTGTGATTACATTTGTTTTTTTAGGGCATGCTATTGTTTCATGGGCCCTCGAAGTAGTGCACAGCAATATAAGTAGCTGAAACGTTTTCTCTTGAAATACTGACTCATGATTTCCATGAAAGTCTTGTTTTTTGCTCATTTCTTAAGAATGTAATTTCCCTTTGGCCTTTCCTTACATTAAATATACTTTTCTCTTGAAAAGAATCTTCTATTTGCGGCTGAAGTCTGCTGAGGGCTTAAAAGACTAAATTACATTCATTTTTTTTTTGGTTTTTTTACTGAAGAAGTTTAGAGATCTTGGTTTTTTTTTACTTCGAGATTTAATGTTAGTTAAAAAAATCTCGTCATATCTAATGTTCTCTTAGTCAGCAATGAAAATTAATATCGAAGGACATTATTACTTATGTAATATTAGCAATTGAATTTTGTTTATAGGACTTAGGATCACGGCAACTCATTTTCTGAATTGCCAATATAGTAGTACAAGGGTTCTGTTATTTGATTATATTTGTGAATTCTGTTGAGTTCTGTTTTTCGCTTCATTAACTGAACTGAATCTTGAATACTAAATACTTGAATGTTTGAAAACTTCTGCATTAATGAAAATAAACCACGCTCATTAGAGAAAGAGAGAGGGCTTCGTTTTTAATATTATACATTGCAATGAAAGGCATTTAATAGTTCGCAAAAATGGAAAAATGGTGTTCCTGCAATTATTAAAATTACCACTTACAAAGACGCAAACAAATGTATAAATACATGACTTTTTAGTCAGTTTATTTTTGAAAATGAACGCATTATCAAATTTCTAAAGAAATGCAATACTGAAAATGACAATGCTAAGCATATAAACGATGAAGGTCTTTTGAATAGTTTTAGTAAATAAAAGTTACTAATCTGATAAAACACTTCTTGTATGGCTTGTGTAAGCCTCACATTCCGAAAACATGTTTATGCTTTAAAAATAGATACAATTCACATTAAATGAAGAGTTTTATTCAAGATGTTTAATTATGCAATTATCTGCCTTAAATCTAATCAAACCTTGCTTGAAGAACAATACCCTTCACGAGAATTTGATTTGGAGTGTGTGGTTCATTATTGCCTTCTTCCACTAAGCAATTTTGCATAACGTATTTGCTTACAATTTTAGCAACAATAATTGGAATTTCGTTTTAATATACGCTATAAATTGAAATGGCATTGTCTTACGAAAAATATAGGATTGCAGTTCTTGTATCAAGGATTGAAGAATTTTGCTAGATGCAATTATGTATAAGATGACTTTAGGAGAGACAAGTAAACAATTTTGATTTTTCTGCTAAACAACCTTGTTATTTTGTAAGGTTTGTGTATATGTCACGTTTTTAAAGCATCTTGCATTGTTATTCTGCTCCCTCATTTAATAAATTGTCTCAGGATTTTTCTTATCACAAATAATAACTGCATGAGGCTTTCAAAGCGATCAGCTAGTAAGTTGTCTGAAAAAATTTAATTTTTCAAGAATGTATCTTATTTATATTTTACTTAGACACGTATAATTCTCGAAACAGACATCTATCCAATTTAATTCGAAATGTTTGCAATTGAATTTTTTTTTTCCAAATAAAGACAAGTCTGTAGTTTTACAGTCTTATCGCTCCTTAATAACGTTAGGTGCATCAAGCAAGTCTTTCTCTTGGTATATTTAATTTACTTCATTAAATATTAAAACTGCAAATTAGAATCGAGAAAAACAACAGCTGACTGTTAAAAGTAGTTCCGGATTCCATGTGAGAATTTGGAAGGAAACAATTAAATGTTGTTTCCAAATTTCCATAGTGACAGTTGATTATATTTTGTTTAATGTTTCTCAACTCTGCATAAATTCAAATATGTAAGTTTTATAAAAAAAAAATAAAAAAAAACGCTTCCTGTACAACTTTTAATAACAGCACTATATATTTGAAATATTATCATATTGCGCTTAAATTATTGCATTACAGGGCATATTTGAAGATTGTTTTCCACAAGAGACTGCTACTATATGTTCAATATCTAACATAATTTCTAACTTTCCAATTAATTAATATGCATGCTGATATGGGAATTGATAAAGGAAACTGAAATCTACATCTCTACCATCTGAAAACATTTTGTATAGTGATGCTTTACTGCTAATTGCAAACTTACATTTCCCCTTATTAAATAATTGTTCATGCATATATCCTTTAATAAGCTGCAAATTGTCTGTTATGGAAAACTGATAGCATGATTTATCAACGCTAATTTTTTTTAAAGAAAATAATTATGCAGTGATTGTGAATATAATACAGTATCTAGTTTCGTAATTTTTTGAAGATATAGCAATCATCCTGTCTTCTTTAGTTATTTCTAATTTAGTTTAAAATATGGAAAGGGATTGAAAGAGGCCTGAAGGGAGATATTGTTCGTACACTTTGCGAAATATTTTACAATTTTTTGATGTAGTTAATGAAATCAAATGCATTAATACTAACTTAATTATTTTTATTTTGGATTTGCTATCACAAATCGAAATTGTTGGTTAATGTCTTGAAATATGAGCAAAGGATTTTTAAAAAACTTATTTTGAATATTTTACAAACATTTCCTGACATTGGATGACTGACATTTACACATATTTTAAGTTAGTAGTTAACCATCTCTTATACATTAATTTCATCCATTTATAAAGCACAATATGGTACGCGACGACCTTTAAAAACATACGAAAATGGCGTCAGTTACACTGAATTCAGTATTGTCCTATCATGTAAATTTACCAAAAAAATTTAAATGAATCGTTCATAATAAATTTATCTTTTTTGAATAGCCATTTATTTGTATTTGCCTTAAATCTTCAATACCTTGTTGGGGTATTTCGGAGCCTATGCTTGTAATTAATTGGGGGAAACAAGATTAATTTAAAATTGGTGCTGGGAATGCCACATTTTTCGATCTGTGCGTTAAGTCCTTTTCAAGTCCAAATCAAAATATACTTTCCATTTCCATTCATTCTTCAGTGCATGATTTAGGCTACACAGGAATTCTGATCTCATTACTTCAGCTCTTGCATGCTCAAAGGACCCCCATGTGTTTTAATACAGCTCAAGCGGCTTATAGTATTAAGTTGTATTTCAACATTGCTAACAATGGTAATTCTAAAGATATCTACATAGCTATTTTTTACCAATCTATATTGAATCAAAGTACACATATACTTACTTAACAATTTGTGTATACAAAAATATGGAATATATAATACAAATGAAGCAAGAATCTCCTTGTTTTCAGTATGATATTCCAATTTTATATTTGATTTCACTTGGTAGCCCAAGGTTGTTTTTCTGTTATGTACCCCTTTTTTATTCATTCAAAAATGCAATTTGCTTCAAAAATATAAATCCAGGCAAAATGTCAATATTGTGTTATCATTACATTAATATTTCAAACTAAATGTAATCTAACTTCGTAAATTCTTTACTTAAAAATAGTTGTTTTTTCACAGCAAAACTCTCCAGGGCTGTGGAATTTACGATAGAGATCAAAATATACGCAATGCGATGTTTACAGATTCAAACTTGATATTTGTCCCTAATGTGAGTAAAATACGAATTAGTACGACATATTTAAGACAACTAAAAGCACTTAACTTTGCACAAAATAAAAGGATACGCAAGTAATGAAGGGGGGAAATATATAGCAACATATGGCAAATTTTACTACATTAAAACCATAAAATGCAAAGTATTGCAACTTTTGACAAAATTCATTATCCTCAAATTCGTAATAGCTATATTTTTAAATGTTAGTTGTATGTGTTGAAAATCATTCTAACAAATTCGTAAAATGAAGTTTTAAAATCTGGGTTCAAACTTGTAATTTTTTTTTCTCATTCTGATCATGATTATCTCAATCGGATATGGTCTTAAACTGGGGCTTTACGATTTTTATTGTTACCCTAACAAACACTTTTATTCAGTTGTGCACTATAGCAATGCTAACAAATTTCAACAGCCGTAATGAATTGTGGAGCATTTCTGATTAAGCTATTCTTGTGAATCAATAGAAGACGAAAAGATAAAAGAACATTAATCAACTTGTTAAGTCTACAAAACGTTCTTTTCGACTTCAAATAAGTCAGTCCGCCAGTGACATATAAGGAGTCCTTAAAGTTACCATTGACTGTCGGTACTTATCCGATTTCCGTTTTATAAACTATTGGATTTAATTAACTAAGGCTAAAGTAAATGGTAGCCAAAGAATCTTTCCCTTGACTATATGTAGTTGATGTAAGCCCGAAAATCCACTCAAGAGAGGAAAATACCATTTAGAGCTATTAGAGCTTGAAATTGAAGTAGATTCATCAATAAACTTGTTTACGCATCATTTCTTTATTGGAGACGTTGATAAATATACCGACATAGCGAATACTTAGGAGCTAATTCATGACAAGACTTCAAAATGTTAAGCTTTGCAATATTTGAATTGATTAAAATCAATAAGATTTTCAATCGAACTTTTTTTTACTGAAAGGATATTGCTATTAAAGATGTTTTTTGGCATAGATAGTGAAAGTCTCATTTAACATCTGTCAGACAAGTTTATCTATTTTTCATTATTCATGGACTCGGAAACGTGAATTATTCAGATGCCAGTTAACTGGTATATCCTTTTTTTAAAACATCTGTTGCATGCTTATTACATATGTATGTGTATTTTAAGGTGTCAAGCTCTTGATGTAGTCCACACGCAAGTGAATTTTAAACACCAAAATTTGCAAATTGATTTCAGTTCATCACTATAAATCATTGTATAGGATGCATTTCATGGTTATGGTGAAAATGAATTGTTATTGCACATCATCATCATGAATTAAAAAAATCTAGTTACAAATATGTAGCTCGAATATTTATACGCTCTTAAATATAGCATTCAAATTATTGGTTTTCGTGGTTTTCAACAACCAATATTAATTGGGATTCTCAGGACATTAATGGCAATTAAATGTTTATTTTTTAAGACCATTGTTGATGAAAAGTAATAAGCAGTCGATTAGCAAATCTTCGTAGCTTTCCAAATTAGTTCTTTTTGAAGATATATGAACTGCGAGTCATTTAGTTAATCCCATGTAATGTCATTCATTGCAAATAAACTAAGAAGAATATTGTTTATGGCTTCCTCGTTTGTGAACTCTAAACACAGCAATATTTCTGAGTTCATTCGAATACAGTGACAGTTGCATTACAAACGTCTAACAATTAACTAAAATTATTTACAGCATTTGCAGGTTTGCATCCTCTTTATGAATATTTATTGCAAAACATCCCTACATATACACATTTTCTATTGAAATACATTTGCACATTTGATATGACCAACCTAAATATTCTCTTGGGCATGCAAGCAGCACTGATTACCATCGGATCACCCATGGTGAATTTCCTATCATCCATGAATTTGACAGTTTTCCGCTTATCAGAGCATTTCATTTCCAATATGCATTCAAATCTATTAGCTTCGGGCTACTCTGTGACCTTTGCAATTTTGCCCATTCATTATTTTTATGCCAGGGTTGAATGCATATTGATGTTGCTCAAATTTCAGCATTGTCCAAGAAAAACACTTCAGGTTTAATTACCTGTAATCTATCATTTCTCATTTCTACTTTGTTGGGTTTGTTAGTTCAAATTACTGAGAAGTTATATCCTGTGTTTTTCCCATAAAGTTAATAATTGGTAAAAAAATGCGGTATTAATTAATTTTCCTTAAATAATTGTGTCGTCACATGGTTTATGCAGTGAGCAAACTAACCCATGTAATTAAAAAATTCCAATTAGAGTGGATTTGAAACTTTGAAATTAGAAGCCTAGCAATTATCCACAAGTACCGAATTTTCCTTTGCTTGATCTCTTGTTTGGTGATCCATTTACAATATATCTAATTCATCACTTTCCATAAGTATGAGATGTCCGGCCTACAGTTATAATTGTCCAGTTATGGCTGAATGCCGCGCATTTGCATCATTAATTAGAAGCTTTTGATTCAGAGAAATATTGATTTTCATCCTAATTATAGATGTTTAATTGCATTAACTGCTATTGGCTATTTGCAACTTTTATATTATTATCAGTAAAGCTTTGATGCATAGAATTAAATTGATCTACTCCCCCTTTGATTCAATGTATGAGCAGCAATTACAACTGACTTCAACTTCAAAGCTTTGGAGGTAGTGCATTAAAACAAAGGAAATGTTTCTATTATCACATAGTGAATTTCTCACTAGGGACTGTTTAAAGATCCACATTATAGCAATGACATTAAATCCTAACGATAGTCATCATGACTTGAAAATACATTGTTTCTTGCTGTTATGGGATTTTCGATTTTCATTAGTAGCCATGTCACATCCACCTAAAATTTCTGACTGTTTATGCTTGAGCAATACTTGTTTTGTTAAAGGGTTCACGTTGTTTTCGTTAATGAATACCACTGATTACAATTTGTTTTGATGTCTGAAACGAATCATTCTTATTTCAAGTCTAGTCATCTTAAATAATGGCTTATAATCTTGAAGGTTAAATTGTATTCATCATATCCTATGCATCCTATTCATCATTTACTAATGATGGAAGAATTACAAGACATGTTTCCATTATTAAGAAGTGTACATGGTTTATAGTCCGTGAATATTAATTGGTAATGATGTGTTTTTTACATATACACACACGTTACTTAAAATATATAATATGCATACGTATTTGGTTAAGAAAGCCTGCGTGTTAAATGGCTATACAACGGTATTTCATTGTTTTGTTTGACTGATCTTTAGGCAATGCGGTATAGAACTAATGAAATTCTGCCTTTTTGTTACTATTTTGTCACCTGTTTGCTAAAGGATGCTATTCTAGATCCTTTAAAAGCAGCACGATTAAAATGGTTGCCTGGGTGACAAGCGTTGGCAATCGTCTTCTTAATCTGCATACTGTTGAGGTTGTGTGGAATATTTTTCATCATATTAGATCCAAGGCTTTTAATTTGTTTTGTACATGTAATAGAGCTTGCGTGGGGATAAATTTTACTGTGTTTATAGTGTTTCGTATCATCATGACAGAAAAACATTTTTTCCCTCTAGCATAGTAATTGTAGGGAAAAATGGAAAGGTGGGCCTATAGCAGTCTGTTAGTCAGCCTATATTAAATGATACCTACGCCGTATTTAGAAATAGAATTCTGTTTCACTGAATAAACATCAACATTTTCGAGGACAATTTAATTATCGATCAAGTGCTAGTTCCATTAGTTCGTGAATTTGCAATCTTCTTTATCGATGAGAATTTCTCTAAAGCTAAATTTAAGCATCTTTTATGTTTTGATTAAGCCAGCTGGCTTACTATTTATTATTAGTGCTTATAGACGATATCATGATTTCTTTGAAATTCTTTGGAATTAACATTTTAATAGATTAATAATTCAGCTTTCTAGTTTTCTTCATGAACAACAATTATGTTTTTTTGTTAGCCTTAGACCTGTCTTTCGGTTTTTAGTTTCCCTCGGATATTTTTATTCCGTTTTTCAGTAAAACATCCTATTGTCGAAGCCCCTTGTATTTACTACAATATTATGACTGCTTATGGGAGAAGCAAAGTTTACAAAAGTTACGAAATATGTACTATGATAATGGTGCCATCGTTAAAATAAATTTTAAGAGGTTTTTAATTTTTTTAAGCTATATATGGTAAGGACTAAGTCTGTTCTCTTCTTCTAAATTTGAAAAGTTACTTTGATGAAAGAAAGAAATTGTTTCTTTTGGTCATTGGGGAAGTCTTTTAATGCATTATGCAGTATGTACTGCGCGCGTTCTATCGTTTTTACCTTGGCAATGTTTCATAATAATTGAATCACCCAAAACTCGGCATATTTCCTAAAACTTTGATCCTAGCATATACATATGGATATTAGAGGTTTATTCAGTCGAATTCCTTCAAGATTTTCAAATATTGATCTGGTTTCAAATCAGTTGAAAGTAACTTTACTCGATTTGAATACAGAATACTTGCAGTGGTGAATCAACTTATGCGCAATTTTTAAGATGCATTCCACGTGTAATTTATACAAATATCCTCTGGTCATACATTTCGAAATTTTCTTAAAAATAAAGATTCCTTTCATAAAAAGAATATGCTACTATTAAAGTAGTCGAGCGAAGGAGAATAGAGATTGAATCCTTTACACTGAAAATTATATTCTCAAAAACTAAAAAAGTGGCGTCGACTATGATTAAAATTAGTATTATTAACTTGAAATAATACAATCACACTTTTACAAGGGTAATGTTAAAAAAATATGATTTGAACTAATATGTCTTCTTTGGAGTTTAGTTCTGTAAAAACTGTTTTTTGAAAGTAGTTGCTTATATTTTGGTTAAGCCCTTCAGTAAAACTATTTGTTTAAATTATAAGGATTTTAAGACATTAAAATAAAAATATGATATATGCCTACATAATTTCAAAATACGCACCAGTTATGATAAAGCTTTGTTGTGAAGCGTTGTCATTGATAGATGGAGCCCCATATCAGTAAACATTCACCTTGAACTACAGAGAAACTCGGGCGCGAACATTTGAAAATACAAGTAGTCTTGTTTTCATGCATTATGTTTGAGACATACAATTTTGAGGTTTGAAAAGTAATAACCATAATGTTAACTAATAAGCGATAGAGTCAAGCTTTTTTATATGAAGTGGACTGTATTGACCAATCAACATTTTAAATGTTTATTTCTACTACTTAATTTAATTTGTGACTATTGTTTCCTAATTGGTGCCTTTATTACAGATCTGCATTTTTAGTGGCCATTAATTGGTATCGCACTGCCTGTGGTGACTTTCAAATTAATATCAACAAAGAGACTCGTTGAGCAGGTTTCCATTCTTCACCCTCCAATAAAACGTAATTATTATTTTTTATTAAGTTATTTCCTTGAGAGTATAATCATAAGTAAATATATTTGCGTACTGGTCATAGAAATTCTATCTTTTAAAGTATTTTCTGACGTTTGGCTCATACATTTTGAAACTAAAATTTCTCTTTTGTGTCACTGTATGGTTTGCGTTTGACCTGATATCACAATCCTTGTGATAGTGATCTCAAGGAAATTTTCGTTTATATTTTTAAGCACTTCTATGCAACAGATGAGCATTTAATAGCTAGTAAAGTAGCTTATGAGCAGCCCATACATGCAAAACTTCCTCTCAGTAATTGACAAAGTAAAGGTACGTTTCCATGGGAGATTAACTAACTCTCACGAGTTACTCATCATCAAGGCCGTATATGTGATCACATTTCAGGTGGGGATATCACATTTGGGAAGGGGGAGTGGTTCCATGGATTCGGGTTGAAATTTGTAAAAAACGTTGGATTTCGGGCAGCGTTGCAAGTCATCGTGCATCTCCTATGCCACAAAATTTCTCAAACTTAGCTTTAAACATAAGCATTGCAACAGCTGATCTCAAAATTTGAACATGGCTCATATTTTGCAAGATACTATTATTGACAGCTCTCGAACAGTAGCACGCGCTAATTTGAGAACTGCTGTAGAGAGCTCGAGAATTTCTCTCACATGGAAGCGCACCTTTAAAGCAGGAGTCGAGAGTTGTGGTCATAACTCTAAAAAGGGTTTGGACTTTGCTTCAATTCAATGTTTTCCACAAATCACAAATCCTTTCGTTCAAATAAGCAAAGAAATCCTAACACATCTATCGTGTACATATCATCCGTAACAATGGTTTATTTAACTGCAATTCCAAATTTAGTTAATATCCACCTTATATTTAATATAATGAAATCCGTCAGACTTTTTCCTATTTGTTGCTCTAAAAGTAGATCTTAGAGGAAAAATTTTGCCACTAGATACATCTTTAAATTGACTTGAAGCCTGGGTTTCAACAGCACAAACAGATCATGATTTTCGAGCAAAACATACACTTGTTTACATCACCAATGCGAAAATACATATAGAAAAATGGAACATGATTTGTTTAATAGCCAAGACTTTAGATTACAATTCCTTGTCCTTTTTTAAAACATGATTGCAGAAACGTATTGAATTTAGCTATATGCAGTTACATTTCAGTTTAAAAGCAAGCTAATTTTTGAAAAAAATTACAATATATACAACCTAAGTGGCCTAAAGTTTACATTGTAATGCAAAAGTTGTCTGGAATCGCCCACATGAAAATTCCCCCAAAATAACTTTCTCCTACAAGAAAACAATTACCACCAAACTGTTTTTTACGCAAGTCTGCTTTATTAGTAATGCGCTATTCTTTACATCGAACGTAATATATATCTACATGTCACGCCTGGCTCATTTCAACCGAAACGCTCCTCAAAATCGGCTGGAATGGCGATTCCAGATTCCTTCGCCAGGTACAACATTTCCTCTGAAAACAACAAAAAGTGAAAATTTATGACCACATTCTGGCTTCTTCTTCAATGACCCTGAAATCAAAAATCACCTCGAACTGCACGTTTCTTTTCGATAGCATGCTTGGCGTCACGAATTGGCTTATGCTTGGCTTCATATTCCTGGAAAGCTGCTTCCTTTTTGCTATTTGAACCTATAAAAAACGCGATTTTATAGAAACGTAGCTGAGATACTTTTGGGACACCCATAAGCAATCTATATATCCCTCCTTGTTATATATAGCCTACTTCAACATTTACTTACGGTGCCTGTTCATGCCCCACAAGATGCCGCTGAACAGGGCCGTCCATCGGCCAAACTGCAAAGCAACAAACACAAATCGAGGTCATTTTTACGCATACTTTGAAAGAAAATACTTAATTTTTCGCTAAGAATTTTTTTGTCTCTCAACGATCGCTACCATCTAGGGCACGATGCCAGACCCAAATAGTTCGCTGGTGGCTAGTTTCGTAGTGTTTCGCATCGATTTTAGAATTTCTTTGAGCTCTGAGGGTATCGCTAGCATGCAAGCGGCTTCGAAAATAGTAAAATTCGTGCAAAAACTTACCTTGATGAGAGGAGAAACATGAACTGCGGGTACTATGGCGGCCATCTTTTTTCACGAGTCAAGGGCGAAAGACGACGTATATCTACGCCGAGCGCCGACACGATATAAGCCGACAGCCGAAGCGCGATTTTCAAATAAAGGCCATATAATTCAATATATGCCAATAAATTTGGGTTATTGCGGGTTAAATTACATTTTCCAATAGATAATTTAAGAGTTCTGCTAAATATACTAGAATGACAATGGTTTTTTTTTTTGTTGCTTGCCTTAATTACCGATTATTGAAAACAAGTGTGTTTCAGGTTCGTATGACTTCCGGGATATCTATGTTATGACGCTCTTGTTTAAAGACTTTTGCTTTTCCTGATTGCTCAGCGTGTGATTTAAAGGTCCACTTAAGGAGGATTTGGAAGGTATGCAACTGAAAGCATGTATTTATTTAATGCCAATTGGCAAATGTATAGTAAATAAGAAAGCATTTAGTTACCACAATAGTGCATGTTGACGAAATTGTACGCTGGCTCTGTATTATACGATATTATGGAGAATTATGATATGAAGCACGTGTATTACAGGGGTGCCCACAAAGTGTCATGACGCCTACTATGTCATTAGCATTTTATGAGGGGAAGAGAGAAGGAAGGATAGCAAAAAACAAGGGGGCTATCTGGCATGGACTTTTATATGTGTACAGAATATTCGGGATATTCCTGTGCACAATATTGCAAAGACTGATGCATTTGAGATCAGTGGGAATTTTTACAGAAAAAAAAAAATTCTCTAAGTGGTAGCTCTTTCAGATAACTTTTAATTTAAACTGATTTCCCCGTGTAGATTGTTGCACGTTAAAGACCCATCGAGAGGGGGTGAAAGTTCCCCCTCATTGGCAACATTTCCAGGTAGGCGATGATGGCTCATCCCCTGGTATTGGTGTTTAGCCCTCGTGTTGCAGTAGACCAATGTTAAAAATCAGCAAACAAACAAATTGATGCATCTACTGTACATGTTTAAAAACGTGGTGAAAATGCAACACAGTACTCAATTTTCACCTGTAAATGTTACTTTATACTTGCCGCTAGACGGCACTGTCACGGTAAACATCGCATTTCGCACCTATTATGCATAAAAACTCTTCAAGCGATGAATTAGTTTGCATAAAGTGACAATATGTGCGTTCCATTTTGCACTTAGGCCTAGCGGGTGCAAAAGCAGCTGTATAGCCTAAATCGACGTGTTTTTTTGTGTGTGTTTAGGCTTTTTTTTTGTTTTTTTACTTCATACACGTAAATTTGCCACCCGACGTTATGAATAAATCCATATTTCCTTTCATCCTCCTCCCATTTTTCTTCATGTTTTTTTCCACATCGTTTCGTGTAACTGGTTTGCTTTTGCATAGATTAGGCCCATCCTAAATGCGATTTTTGTCATCTTTTTTTTCTTCTTCTGCGCTGCGCCTTAAGTATGAAAAATTTAGATGTTATGGCGTGACTGGCAGCGAACGCATTAAACGCTAAACGCACGTAAAAACATGGGTGGAGAACACTAAGCGGCCTCACCGCCGTCGGAAGGCGCAATTTTCCGCCGTTTTTGTGGGGTGAACACTGCATAGCCCCACCCAACTTTACGAAAACTACTTGAGATTAAACTGTAGAGTAAGTGGAGATTTTCTTGGTCTGGCTTCGGCTTTTCCAAATGCACTTATTGCTTGTAAGAGCTAGGATTTCAATTTTTTGGGCTTTCTTGTATATCTTGGACAAAGATGGGATATTCTGTACCGAAAAAGATACTTGATTATGATGCTAATGTTAGTGTTCATTCACTTTCCTAAAAAACAAATACCAAAAATCCGAATCATACGTAAAATGGTAAAGCTGCACTTCATCAACTTCGCTAAACCATTCCATAAGTTGAAATTTCACTTTCTACTTTCAAGTTACAAAACTAATTTGTTGTTATAAAAAACATACCAAATTTATGTCGAAATTTCATTTCTTAAGCCACTCAAATGTTAAAAGTATTGTTCTTTCTCCTAGAAATAAAACAATAAAGATCCACATCTTGGTATCCATTCCAAATTGTAAAATTTCACTTACTCATCCTGTCAAGTGATGAGTCAACAAAACAAAACCACCACAACGATCCACATTTTGAAGTGTTGAAGATGAAATTCCTCACCTTCTCAATTGTTAGACTAGATCTTTATCCTTGTATGGAAAAAAAAAAAAAAAAAAAAAAAAAAAACATAACAAAGATCCACATCTTAGTCCATTCCAAATTGTGAAATTTCTCTTCCTCAGCCTCTCAAGTGTTATAGTTCTTTGTCCTGGAAAAAAAATCAACACATCTTATAGTGCCTACTCCACACAGTGAATTTTCACATTATCATCATCCACTCAATTGTTATAGAATGGATCTTTGTCCTGGATAAAACATACTATAGATCCACATCTTATTGTCCGTTCCAGATGTTGAAATTTCACTTCCTCATCTACCTGGAAAAAAACGTACTAAAGATCCACATCTTAAAGATTCCATTCCAAACAGTTAGGACTCGTGGCACCCACATGAGCTCGGAATAGTTTGTCGCACATTTGCGAATGGCATTAGAAGGGGGGGTGGGGTTAGGTCGCTAAATATACTTTGCAATATTTCCAGAGCTGCTATTGTACTCTAGCACCATTATTAGATTTCTTCGCATTTCCTAATGAATATGCGGATTATTGACTTTTCACCGAGGGCCGCCTCGGGGCCAAGCGCGCGACTTTCTCCCATTTTTTCGCTTCTTTTTGATCAAATTTGAAAGCTTTTTAATAATCCGAATCTACTTCATCACTCCCAGATTAATAATTGAAATTGAACCGCGCCGCGTGCATCGCCAGTGGGTGTGCATTACGATGAAAGTACGCATTATTAGGATATCATCGAGCTTTTTTTTCTTCCCACATTTTTTTCACGTTTTTTTCTCTTCATCTCTCCCATCGTAATAAATATGGGTGTTAGCGCAAATCAAACCGACACCAAACGATATCAGCCCTAATTACGCCCGATTGAATTAAGAGCGTTAATTTAGCCCTAAACGCAATGCGAAACCCTATTCTCGCCCTGGCAGATTCCACGTAATTGCGCGAAAGATTAATTTCCGCGTTGTTTTTCTTCTTTCTTTATCTATGTCGATATTTGCGGGGGTTGGGGGTTGTGTGGCGCGGGTGTCTTAATGCCCCTGAAGCACGCAGTGCAGATGCTACTCGGTGTGCAAAAAGTGCGAATCCGTGCATGTGATATGATCGTTCTGATGGACTAAAGTTTCATATCCGTCTTGAACAACGCTAAAAACATAATTAAGCTTAATGTGTAGATCCTGGAACACAGAAAAATACCTGATGCAATTAGGTTATAGGATCCCATGGTGATCCTATGGGACATTGTGGTCGGTGTTGTAAGTGTATAACTCATGTAACTTCCGGTCGAGTATGGTCATGTTGGGTGTCAAATTGTCCATCATTGACTGAGGAATTCGTTAAAGCCTTTCAAAACATTCAATAATCTTCCAAACTAAAGGAATTGAGTCAGTTTGATAACAGGAAAGTGAAAAGACGCCGGTGCAAATCTCGTCCAACTTCCAATTGAATGTTGCAATGTAAGGTCTGAAATTGATCAACCCAGGTAGTGAATTTCGATTAAGCTTGCCATAAAACCAAAATAAAACATCCAAAAGATGAAAGATTTGTAATTTCCACACTAAAATCTTGCAATTAAAAGTTGATTTATATAAGAAACTTAAAAATCTGCCCGTGGGTTGAAGTGTGTATGCTTGGCGGTCAAGCATTCTCAGATATTCAGTATTACACATGTTGTTCTGAATGCATGTTTGCAAACGTGAGTTTTGCGACCGATCTGCATCATCAGTGGGCATATCCTCCATCTGTTGCCATGGCCACTCGTCGTCATGCACTTGCCCTTAATGGATACAACTCTATTGATGGCAGCGTTTAGAGCTATCTAGATTTAGGAAACTGGATTAGTGGTTTCACTTTACATGATTATTAAGGGTCATCTTCGATGGCAGCGGCCTCAGTGGACGGAGTCGAATGACCCAACAAATACTGATTGTTGTCGGAGTCGGGTTACGTCATTGGGGGCCCTATACGAGAATCGTAACAGGACGCCGAAAACGCCATTTTATAATCACTTACACCGCAGATTTTGATATGTTGCAATAGAATCAGTTTGCTTTCAGAGGATAACATTTACCTATTGATACTTATTTCCTGCAGAATTTTGATAATTAAACGTCAGGCTTTACCAGTAGTTATCTAAGCCAGTATTTTTCAACTGTTTTGTCACGGCATGGGCCTCCAGGTGTGCCGCTACATTTTGGGATACTGCTTGTAAAAATATGCATAACTGTATTTCTATTTTTTTTAAAAGAGTTTAGTGAGCCATTAGCAGGAAATGTTTGAAAAACTTTGTATTTAAGCAGATGCTGCCATTTTTCATGTGAATTTGGTTCTGTATTTCATGAATTTCTTCCACTCCCACATGGAAAAGAAATGCATTTTAAAAATGCATATAGATTGAGACACAGAAATGCATAATGTATTTTAAATGTATATTTTGAAATACATTTGTAAATACGTTTTTAGAAATACATTTCTAAAAATGCATTTCAAAATGTATTTCAAAACGCATTTTTAAATACATTTTTTGAAATGCATTTCCGGTGTCTCAATCTATTTTAAATGCATTGCAAATCATTGTAAATGCATTTCTGTTCCATGTGGGCTATCTCACCAATATCTGATACATGTACAGTTGATTTCCAAGCATTGTTCAGTATAGCAAATAGAGTATGAACATGGATTTTTGGACTTAAAATAATTATAATTATCAGTCTTATCTACGACATTCCAGCCGCTCAGGTACTTGTAATAATAGTTTCAAGCGAGACTATCAGAACAGGCGTCATATTAAATCATTTCTTTATTCAACATTCAACAATATATATATAATCCATCCTCAGAAGAGGCAATAAATTCCAAAAGACATACAAGTTAAACTCTGGCCAGAACTGCTTTTAGCACGTTGGTTTCTTCAGAACTTGATCACCTTGAGACAGAGAACCTCGTATTCACGATGGGAGAGCTCGCGGCCATCAAAAGGGCTGTAGAGCACCCCATGGCTGGCGTGCAACTTGCCCACCACGTGAAAACCATCGTTTAAAGCGCGGCCTACGTAGAGCCTCTCACCGTCTATGGTGGCACCACCCTGGACAGCTCCTGCCGGCACGTGACCGTCGGCCGCCGGTACCCAGACCACCTCGGCGTCGTCCAGCGTGGTCAAGATCTGGTACTCGTTTCGACCGTGCTCCTTGCCACTCCAGGAGATGTAGCAGACACCGTGCGAGGGCACGACTTTGCCTGGGATGATGTCGCCCTCGAAGAAGGCGCGCCCTACGAAGACGGCGTCGCCATTTTCGTCACTTCCGCCGACCACTGCGCGCTCACGAGGCACCCAACAGCCGTCGTCTGATGGCTCCCATCTTAATGCAGCTTTGTTGTCCATGATTCTGAAATCAACCAATACATAAACGACAATTAGCAGTATGGAAGGGTGTGTCCACACCAGACCCAAGTCTTGATGGCACTCCGTGACTACTTCTTGAGAGCCATTTTGCTCTTTATATTAGCTTTTCTGCAGGCTGGGAATTTAAATGTTTGAAACATGTTCACACATGGTGTTCTGATTGCATAGAAGAAATGATTCTGCAATTGCTGCACATACCAAAGAAGTTGATCTTGTAATGCCTCACTTTCTCATTAAATGCGTCACTTTACAAGTTCAGTTTAGAAGTTCTGTTAGTCTTAAATTAACGGGTTAAATCTAAAATTAAGAAGCTTAAGAAATGAAGTATTACATTAATAGGGAAAATGTTTAATATCGCAAAAGTCTTACCTCTTTCAATTTGAAGATGACGATGTCGTCCTGTTGGTCTGAAGTCAAAATTGTGAGGATTTTCAGGTTTCCAATCCTGAATTTAAGCGATTTCTGAACCTTCCCAAGGTATTTCGGCGGTTTCGTGACTGGTATTTGCAAGTTGCGTATACTCTCTCGATTGTTCGACAACAGGAATTAGGAAACCAGTTGGAAGTGGGTTGGCTACATGCCGGGTTGGTTGTGCAATATTTGTGAATTCTCACTTTGGCAATTTCGCGCTGTCGTGTGATTTGCAATGCGTCACCGACATTGTCCTCGTCTGGTCATAGTCGACGAGGAAGTTTAAAGTTCCGTCTGGCGGCTCTTCTACACGTGACGTGACGTTACGAAGGTCGTTTGCCCACGACCGGTAGTATAGGAAATTTACACTTTAGGAGCGGAAAGTTGTCACTACCTGTTGTGTGTTTTTCTGGTGAGAGGAAGGTAGTAAATATAGTGATGTTAGTGCATGGAGTAACAAGGACGGGTCCGCCATATTTGGTAAACCAAAATTTATTGAAGTGTCAAAGTTTTCTGTGTTAAGTTTTACATTAAATTTACTTCATCAACGAGTTTGGTCGAACTCATCGCCTAATCAAGTTGCATCCAAATGAAAATCCACTCCGGCCAAGATTTGATTTGATTGGTCAATGATATCGGTCAATGGAATTTCTGGAATGCTACTCACGATCGTTCATAAAGCAAATTTGACGTAGAAGTTAACACAAAAAACGTAGCATAACACTAATTGGAATAAATTCGTTTTAGGTAAATGTGTCAAATAATCTTAAAACGTCGATTTCAGGGTTTTAGACGTTGGGAAATAT
>JAQGBW010000388.1:0-44030 GCA_034698625.1 Julus scanicus | reverse complement strand
TCACAAATATATCACATTTTATTTAGTAGTTAACAACGAATATCTTACTGTCCTCATACTTTTTTTGCCTACTGTATTTTAATAATACGATGTATTGGGGCTGGAGAAATTTAAGCATAATTTGCACTAATGAATAAAGACTGATTTCTTGCATTCTAAACTAAAATGTTAAGTTGGATTATGCTAGTACACATTAGAGTAAACACGAAACAGAAATAGTTTATGCGAGGCCGTATATGTGATCACATTTCGGGGGAAGGGGGGAAATAAAACATTTCGGGGGGATTAAGGGAGGAATATGGTCCAAAAATCGCGGAAAATTCGCGGATTCTGTTTGAAATTTGTAAAATTATTGGATTTCGTGGGGGAGGCGGGCCTATCCCCAATATTCCACCCCATATTTACGGCCTTGAGTTTATGCAAACCAAGTGGTCGAAATGTGGTTTTGTTAATTAACATATTTCTATGAAGATGTTTGTCCAAATGCATCTGTCCACATCAACAAAACATTTCTAAACGCTAAACATGTTTGCTGGTCAAGGATGTATCCATGATGCAATGACGTCATCTGCAATGAAGCGAGTGGAGTATATAGGCTTTGATATATATGAGCGCCTTGACCAGAAAATAATGCTTCTATTGATATTTAACGCCTTTTGAGCGATCACCGAAATGTTTCATGGAAACACATATTTTTTGCCAAATGTTTGCTGAAACTTTTTTCAGGAATTTGGTGAGCATCCACATATCACAAACACATTTGTGGAACCCTTTTTCTGTTTCGTGTTTCCTATAGTCTGTACTAGGCATTATCAGCGGCGTTCTAGCCATATGGGCTCTTGATGAAGTGGGCCACCATAGATATTTCTACAAATTATTTTAAAAAAAAGCACAAATTGGGGTGTTTTGCCCTGGGTGCCAAATATCCTCGCTATACGCCACTGTCTCTATAGGTAATTTAGGTAAGCTCACTACTCAAGTCCTATCTAGAAAATTAAGAAGAACAAACTTGCTAATGGTTAATAATAAAATAAATTAATTAAGAAACTCAAATATTACAATTTAGTCTTACGTTTAGACATATTAACAACATAGTTTCTTTTTTTAGTTTCTTATATTTTTGTAAAATAGTTAACAAATGCCACAGTTGCCACTTGCAACATGTTAAAAAATATTTGAATATGCCTTATGCAAACTGCCACGTTATATATATACATATATATAACCACTTTTCATTAAATTGATTGTAAGAGATGATATGCATTACTTTCCTACTCAAATATTTATTTTTTATTGTTGTTTTATTTTATGGAGAATGCTTTTGGTTAGGTTAGTTGAGCAAACATGATATGGTAATTGATTGTATTGCTAAGGCATTACATGAAGACAAATTTGCTTGTTTTGTTGTGAAAAACTAATTCACAATCACAAAATTGGTGACTACAATGTACTTTATTATAGCTCACCAGTGAATTAAAAGTAAATTTTCCCAGTTTGCATGTATTTTTTTCAATTACGTAAATACAAATTTAAATATAACGAATTTTTTGACATTCTTTTCTTATTTGCCCTGTTCGAGTTACATATAATACTTCTCAGTGTTTGATATCGTTATTTAGGTACTTTTTACTTACCTTTGAATTCACTGCACAAATTGCTAGGGAATCCTTTAAAAATATCGTTAAAATAAAGGTGAAAAAGACGTAGGGGGATATCCCAGAGCTGAATGTGTCTAGTTGTGAAGTTATGACGCGAAAAAAACAAATATCTTGGAAAATCAACATCGAAAGCCATGTGAAAACGAGAAAAGAACACGACTTGTCCATCCTAGCCAACAGGTTGCAAGTATCGTGGTGGATATTTAGACACAGTTTTAGTTTAGAGCGGAAGTTAAGCTTGGGGTATTGGTTCTGCCAAACATTTTCGTCGTTTAACAACTGAAAATTGGCCATCAGGATGATGACCATGGTGTGCGTCAGGAGCGATACAACAAATGTCACAACAGACAAAAAAATACCGGCATTGACTAAGTCAATGACACCATTGAACACAAGAATGTATCGACAGCCGAGTTTACTCAGAAGGAAACTTGAGACTGGACTCACTTCATCCGTGCAAGACGCCTTGGAAGTAAGTTTCACAATGCGATATACGTCGAATGACAAAATGAGAAATTCTGTAATGATGGTGACGAAAATAAAAACTGCTGTTAGGCCACGAGATCGTTTTCTTATGCGAGTTAAATAACATTTGACCACAGCCGGTGGACACATTCGCAAATGAATTGCTGTGGTGCGAATAATATCAGAAAAAACGATGGACAGTTCGGTTTCGTTTCTGATGAGATAAATGTAAGCCGGATAGGTTGCATGAAATGTGGCTAGAAAAATATTTTTCATAACGTAAGTAGTTGTTCGAAATTCCGCATAAGTCAAATTATAAGCAAATTGGAGGCATTGGACAATGGATGCCAGACCCACAATGAGCAGGAAAAACCGATACAAAAAGCGCCATGGCGCCAACTTAAATTTTGTGAAAAATTCGTTTTCTTCCTTAGCAAAATTGATGTATGCAGATTTGATAAAAACTGGTAAATTAAACCGAATATTCAACCCGAAAAGAATTCCGATAACTGTAAACGGTTTGACAATGTCTTGCAATTCGGTTAAAATGTTTTTATGATCGTAGTCAACTTCTTTTGCCGCGGATTTAATTTGCAGACTTGGCATTTTTATATACGAATTTGACAAGACTATACTGCCGAATAATACAGTATGATAATGTAATGTGAAATGTAGCCTAATATAATGTGTTGGAAAATGTTGATCTACTCGCGTATATAGACATGTCTTTAAACGTGCACTTTTCATTAATTTCTTTATACATAATCCACATTGGTGTATACATGTTCATGTACGTATTTTGTATTTACAGTCAGGGTTGGGAATTGTAATGGGCATTATTTGTGATTGATATACAGTTTTATCTAACAATACAGCATGCTACGAATATATTAATATTACAATGTATATTGCCACTGGAGATTCTGGTAATTGATTGTATTGGTAAGGCATTACACGAAAATCAATTTGCTTGTTTTGTTGTGCGAAATTCATGTGTGAATTAATGTGTGATTAATGTGTGAATTAATTCCTTTTTTTAAGGCCTAGTTCGCATATATTTTTTCAAATTGTCTTGAGAATGCTGTTTTTATTTCCACTATTCGCGTTACGTATAATGCCTCTTAGCCTTTGAAACTGCATATAATAAAAAATGTGCACAACAGTCGTAAAAATAGAGAAAAAAAACGTAATGTATATTTACAATCAATTATTATCAGTGGCAAATAACAGCTAGATGAGCAATACAATAAAGTTTCTGTTGGTGCAATCGGAACAATTTCGATTGAAACGTTGAGATGATTGGAAAAACTTTGGGGGATGCAGTTAGATCAATGGCAACTACAGATAATACGACTGTATGCGATATTAATTTCATCCAGAAAATTAGTGATCTCATGTTTACCCTATCGGGCATTTTTGTAAGTTTTGAATTTTTTGGTTTAAAGTGCAATTAAGATATAAGGGATATAAAAGTATTCAAAACAAATAAAAACCAGTAGCTTATATTGTCAGTACTCAGTAAAATGAGTTTAAAATCTTTTTAATTGGTGCTTAACAATTACATTACCACAATTTGTGCTGTAATCCAATTTCCAATATATGTACAATGTACTACTCGTAATGTGAGATTCACAGATATTAATTGGACATATTTAATATACAGTAGAACCTATCTAAATGAATGCGGCGTAAATGAATAACCTCTCTAAAAGCATTACATGCATGTCTCAAATCATATTTTTCACCGGCCCCGAAAGACTGCTTTTAGACAGATTCTAGTGTTCTACTACTGCACACACAGCTAAGATTCGAATGTAACTCCTAGTCGTCTTGTAAAGATTGGTTATAAATCTTCATTATGGGAACAAAATATTTAACTTAGATAGCTTACATCCTGAATGTGTCTAATGGAAGTTAAAAATAAACTCAGTTTACATTGTGCAGGATTAACGTGTAGGTCAATGCTGTAGCGGCCACCTGTAAATAAATCCATATGCTAATGAGATTTTTGGTATTCTGCATATAATTTTCACAAAATGTCAAGCTGCACTAGCTAATAATTTAATTTTTTGGAATTTTTGTAAACTTTTCGAAAAAGGATGATTCACATATTTTATCGCATTTAAAATTATTTCCTTGTTTGTTTAAAGACTAACTCGTATAAAGTTCTCAATGTATTAGTAAATAATTGACAAATAAGCTTGGGGATTAACGAATTAAATAAAATATATTTGATGCAAACAGACTAAAGAAATACGTTATAATGAGCAACTTACTGATAGTAAGAATTGCTTGTTAATATCGAAAAATCCCCAACACGTAATTGCAGGCTGGTTTACTTGTAGACGTATGCAATACATTTGATAATCCAGCTTCACCTGCCAATCGAAAAAAGTACATCAATGATTTTTGTTTGATATATGGCAGCGCATTTCAGTACTAACTTGTGTTATTTCCATGAAATTCTGCGATGTGCAGTCGTCCAGTTTAAGTAATTCTTCAGGACAAAGAGTCGACAACGAACTGCTCACCTTAACGAAAGCATAAAAAAGCTAGGTTTAATTTTAAACAATCAGATAAACAAATCTGAAATTTGTTGAAAATTATAAAATAAATCTGTCACGGCAGAATCGCCCCACTGAGACTCAGGAAGACATCACTATAAAGGTGATTATTTAGACACTTCTTACCTGTGAATTCACCGCGGAAATTGCCAGAGAATCTTTTAAAAATATCGTTAAAATAAAGGTGAAGAAGGTGCAGGCGGCTATAAAAGCGCTGAATAGTTCTTGTTGTGAAGTTATCACGCGAAAAAAATAAATACCTTGCAAAATCAAAAGCGAAAACCATAGAAAAACTAGAAAGGAACACGACTTGTCCATCTTAGCCAACAAGTTGCAAGTATCGTGGTGCATATTTAGGCAAAGTTTCATTTTAGAGCGGAAGTTAAGCTTGGGGTAATGGTTCTGCCAAGCTTTTTCGTCGTTTAACAACTGAAAGTTGGCCATCAGTATGTTGACCATGGTGTGTAACAGGAAAGATGCAACCAACGTCATAACCGACAAAAAAACACTGGCATTGATTACGTCAAGGACACATTCGAAAGAAAGAATGTATCGACAACCGAATTTACTAAGAAGGAAACTTGAGATTGTATTGAATTTATTCGAGCAAGACGACTTTGAAGTACCTTTCACAATGCGATGTATGTTTAATGACAAAATGAGAAAATCTGTGATAGTAGCGATACAAATGTAAACTGCTGTCAGGCCATGAGTTAGTTTTCTTATTCGAGTTAAATAACGTTTGGCCACAGCCGGTGGACACATTCGCAAATGATTTGCTGTGGTGCGAATAATATCAGAAAAAACATTGGACAGTTGGTTTTCTTTTTTGATGAGGTAAATATAAGCCGGGTAGGTTGCGTTAAATGTTACTAGAAGGATATTTTTTAAAACGTGGTTAGTTGTTCGAAATTCCACATAAGTCCAATTGAAAGCATATTGTAGGCATTGGACAATGGATGCCAGACCCACACTGAGGAGGAAAAACCGATACAGAAAGCGCCATGGTGTCAACCTAAATTCAGTGAAAAATCCGTTTTTTTCCTTAGGAAAATTGTGGTAAGCCGACTTAGTAAAAACTGGTAAATTAAACCGAATATTCAACGCGAAAAAATTTCCGAGAACTGTAAACGGTTTGAAAATGTCTTGCAATTCGGTTAAAATGTCTTTACGATCGTAGCCAACTACTTTTGACGAGGATTTAATTTGCAGACTTGGCATTTTAATATTCAAATTTGCCTATGACTATTCTGCCGAATAATACAGTACAATAATGTAATGTAGTTTTTATAATGTGTTGCGCAATGTTGATCTATACTCATATGGATCTATCTGTCTGCAGACGTGCACTTTTCATTAATGTCTTTTGACATAATCCACATTTATATGCGCATGTCCATGTACATACATTATATTTACATTCTGGGTTGGGAATTATAACGGGCAACATTTGTGATTGACACAGTTTTATCTGACAGTACAACATATACGTTTTTGATAATACACTATTTTTTCACTGGAGAAATTGAAACATAATTTGTACTAATGATATAAGACTAATTAATTGCATTTTAAACTAAAAATGTTGTTACATATAAGATTTGTAGCTATATTGAAGACATTTAATAGCTGTACAATTTTGATATTTACATATATTTACAAAATGGCGGCTGAAACAATATCTGAAAGCAAACCTTTTTGCATATGTTTCTGAATCTTTTAAATCTGGTTTGATTATGCATTTAAATTCGAAATGGGCCTTATCATGTATGCATGCAAAAATCCAAATATACAGATACGTATAATACAAAGCTCGAATAGAGAAAGATGCAAAACTATATCAAAACATACATCCTGAATGTGCCAATGGCAATTGAAAATATACTCAGTTCACATTGTGCAGGATTAACGTGTAGGTCAATGCGGTGGCAGCCACCTGTAATTAAATGAATATATGTTAACGAGGTTTATTATATTATGCATACAAATGCCATAACATTTTAAGCAAAACTAGCAACAATTTTAATTTAATGGAACCGTCCTTGGTTGTAAAGAATTATAAATAAAGTTTTTAATTTAACAGTAAATGACTGACGTATAAGCTTTGAAATTGACCAATTGGGTAAAATACATTTGATAATCCAACTTGACCTGCCAATCAACAAAAGTACGTCAATGATCTTTGTCTGTTATCTGGCAGCTCATAAAGTACTAACTTGTGTAATTTCCATGAAATTCTTCTGTGATGTACAGTCGTCCAGTTTAAGGAATTCTTCTGGACAAAGAGACGACAATGAACTGCTCACCTTAACGAAAGCATACAAAAGTTAGGATTAATATTTAAGTACTACTCAAACAGGATTTTAGCTGAAAATTAATTAAAAATAAAATTGTCCCAGAGAATAACAGCTTGCCGAACTATTACCTCAGCTATTTAGTGTAAAAACTATTAACACTCACTGAAGATGTAATTAATTGGGTACTTCTTACCTTTGCGTTCACTGCACAAATTGCCAGAGAATCCTTTAAAAATACCGTTAAAATAAAGGCGAAGAAGACGCAGGAGGCCATCCAAGAGCTGAATGTGTCTTGTTGTGAAGTTATCACGCGAAAGAAACAAATATCTTGGAAAATCAACAGTGAAAACCATATGAAAACCAGAAAGGAACACGACTTGTTCATCCTTGCCAATAGGTTGCAAGTATCGTGGTGCATATTTAGGCAAAGTTTCATTTTAGAGCGAAAGTTAAGCTTGGGGTAATAGTTCTCCCAAACCTTTTCGTCGTTTAACAACTGAAAATTGACCATCAGCATGTTGACCATGGTGTGCATCATGAAAGATACAACCATCGTTGTAACTGATAAAAAAATACCGGCATTGATTAAGTCAATAACACAATCGAAAACGAGAATGTATCGACAAAAGAGTTTTCTCATGAACATAATTGAGACTGGATCCACTTCATTCGAGCAAGACGCATTTGAAGTACCTTTCACGATGCGATGTACGTCTAATATCAAAATGAGAACATTTGTGATGATGGTGAAAAAAATAAAAACTGCTGTCAGGCCATGAGTTCGTTTTCTTATGCGATCTACATAACATTTGGCCAAAGCTGGTGGACACATTCGCAAATGAATTGCTGTGGTGCGAATAATATCAGAAAAAACGATGGACAGCTCGGTTTCATTTCTAATAAGGTAAATGTAAGCCGGATAATTTGCGATAAATGCGACTAGAAGGATATTGTTCAAAACGTATCTAGATATTCCTAATTCCCCGTGTGTCAAATTATAAACTAAATGTAGGCATTGGAATGTGGATGCCAGACCCAGACTGAGCAGGAAAAATCGATACAGAAAACGCCATGGCGCCAACCTAAATTTAGTGAAAAATCCGTTTTCTTCCTTTTGAAAATTGTCGTATGATGTCTTGGTAGAAACTGGTATATTGAACCGAATATTCAACCCGAAAATGCTTCCAAGGACTGTGAACGGTTTGACAATATCTTGTAATTCAGTTAAAAGGTCTTTATGTTGGTAGTCAACTTCTTTTGGCGAGGATTTAATTTTCAAAATTGGCATTTTTATATACGTATTTTCCCACGACTCTTCTGCCAAATTGCGAAATGTTAATGGACTCTTATATGGACCTGTCTTTAAACATACACTTTTCATTAAGGTATTTTTACACGACCCATATTGATATTTAGCAAATGGGAATGTACAATAAATATTTACATTCAGTGTTGTGAATTGTCATGGGTAATTTTAGTTATTGACATACAATTTAATCCGTTGAACATACTGGAGGTATGTTAGTAATACCATCCTGAGAAATACAATGTAGGGCCACAGGGGAAATACATAACTTTTCATAGTGAGAAATTTAAACATAATTTGCACTAATGAACGTAAAAGAATTTCTTGCAAGCTAAACTAGAAATGAAAGTTGCATAAGATATGATTATCTGGTACCACACATTGTATTTTATCAATGGCAGAATGTGAGCCCTTGATGACGTGAGCCATTTTAAACAAACATGTCCACTATTTATTTAAAATTAATATATTTTACGGACTATAAGTTTTCTTCAAAAAATTGCCTCCAAAATTCAGGTGCGTCTTATACTCGCGTCTTATGCTACTTGTTTTGTTTGAAAACAAATTGCTTAAAATATAAGGTGCGTCTTATAGTCTGTAGCGTCTTAAAGTCCGTAAAATACGGTATATATTGTTAAAAAATATACCCTGAAAATTATTTTTTAAAAGTTAGACCGAATCCTCTACTGTATATGCATAATGATATCATTATTACGAAGTTATTGAAACCATTAAAATTTAAAAAAAGGTTTTGTACATCCATACTCTTCAGTCTTTTTAAGAGTATAGCATTTCCATTAATATTAAGCTTATTTCAAATATGTTTTGAATTCCAATGTGAAAATATGTTGACTTACCTTTGAATTCACTGAAGTTATATAGGACGTTAATGCAATCAAAAATACTATGAGGCACATCAAGGAATAAGGTAGTATCATGTTCATATCGTTCATTTCTTGAGATGTTATCACACGAAATATCATTACGACATTGATACTCATCATCGATAACCACACGAAGAGGACGAAGGAAAATACTTCATGCATCTTGCCAACCATCTGACAAACTTTTCGATGACACTCTACGAAATATGTCAACTGAATTGCCCAATTCCTTGGACCATGCGACCAATTTTTGCTCTGGTCGATAAGTATGTCCAAGTTGAAGTTCAGCAACTTTAAGGTGATGCTTGATAACGTGGCAAATATGAAAGTAAAAGATGCCAGAATTACATAGTTGAAGATGTCCAAAATTTCATCAAGGATGTGATAACTAAAACAGCCAATTTTGGACACTGCCATTTCTGCAATGGCTCCCTCGTAAAATGTGCAGTTATTTCGAAAAGATTCCATTGTGAAAATCTTGTGTATGTCATCTACGTAGATACTCAACATGAGGATATTGTATGCCACAATGAATAATATGCCGACAAGTACTATTCGTCGAATCTGTCCAGGCAGTGAATGTTGTCGATGCTTATTTGTGGTAACTGCTGTCAAGTTGGTTATAGTCAGGGTAAATAACTTGGTTAAGACAACTGATATCGAATCGTCATATCTAATACCGTACATGTAGGTTAACATGTTGCAGTAGAATACTAACGGAATGGTTAGTTTGATTGGGCAGTTTGAAATATCGCAATAGTAAATCAAATTTAGAAAATAGTTGATACTTTGGAAATTGATTAGAACAATCATCAACAAGAACAAAATCCTGCAAAATGCAAGCCTGAATCTGCATTTGGAGCGACTCTCAATGTTGTCCATGTCCATGTCGAAGCGAATATTAAAATCATAAAGTTTGCAACTGAGTGTCAACGGTTTTAAAATTTTCAAGATATTTTCGGCTATTTCTTTTTCCATGGTTTTGCTTGACTTCCAAACGCCAATAGAGTTTTTGGAGTTTTCCATTTTTATTCCTGTTTCTGTTGAAAAACTTGAAAAAAGTAAAACTTTTGTATAATAGTATATCTTTGATAAAATGAAATGACTGCTCAACAGTCATGAGCTACGTGTAAATGTTGTGTATAATATATAATAACCTTAAAAAAATTGAAAATGTTTTGTTGAAAAATATTTGAATATGCCATATGCGAACTGTCACGTTGCATATCACCAGTTTTCATTAAATTGAGTGTGAAAGATGATATACTTTACTACTCAAATGTTTATTTTTATTGTTGTTTTAGTTTATGGAGAAGTTTTTTTTCAGGTCAGTACAGCAAACATGATCTGGTAATTGATTGTATTGGAAAAGCTAAACATGAAGATCAATTTCGTGTTTTTATAGTGCAAAACTCATGATCACAAAATTGGTGAATTAAAGGTACATTGGTCTAGTTCATAGTTTTTTTTTCCAGTACAAGAATTGTAGAAATAGAAATAACTCATTCATAAACGTATTTATTGATATATAGTACAAGTACAAACATAATGCGTACTGTACCATGTATGTATATGCACAATTAATTACAATCAAACTTCATTGGAAATTAAAAATTAAAAACATGTTATATTACAGGAAAGGTATACATGATGGATTAATTATAACATTAGTGTAAACAGTATACATATACTTGTATTTCATCTTCAGTGAATGTTATTCAAGATTAAGGTATAAGTTAAGATGAAACCAGATGCCTGTAATTGAAAAGTGTTTAGTGTTTTAATTGAATGAAATTTTACTAATTTGCATAATTATTCTGTGCATCGCATACCGTTCATTTTATTTAGATATGCATGATATACGTCGTGTTATTTAAACTTTTTTTAAAGTTTAAAATATCATTGGTGTTTTAATACTTACAGAAATTAATAAATTCTGGTTGATATGAAAAAATCCAAGGCCAGTGATCTCTGGTGGGCACATTATCAAATGTTGACAATAATTGTGATAATCAAACTTTTCCTTTTAAAAATAATCAGAATACGTTTTTATTGTAAAATACGACACAAACATTGGGATATAGCCTTTGTATTAATCAAGGCTTGTGAAAAAATAATTCTAGAATGCAAGAATCTGTTTTTCATATACTTATTTTCCACAAATAGCCTATTACATACAATTTGTTAATTTCAATAAGGGAAATTTGTGCTGTACCTCGAAATCAACTTCTAGGTCCATTTTGCATAACATTTTATTCTTCCATTTCTTTATTGACGTTGTACTAATGTTTATAAGAGAACTGAAAACCTTAAACAAAATCATAGATATTTCATAACTTCATTTATGAAAAAAGGAACATACACTTAAACTGTCATAAATTCAGATAAGAGGCCATTCAAAAAACTTTCTCCCCACCCCCTGTCCAAATGGTGTCCATTTTAACCCAGACCCCCTTCTTAGACGTACTTATTATCATTTTTTTGTTGAAAAGTAAAGTGTGCAAAAAATTTGTTGAAATATACAAAGGCCCATCCTCTAAATTTCCAAGCACACGCCTCGCTACCAATTCCAAGATACTTTGTTATTTTTCTGATTAATGGAAACTTTCTGACCTTAAAGGAAAATCCCGCATAAATTTGGTGTTAGGCATAATTCCCGACTTACCCGAGGTTTTAAAAATTTAAATACATGGATACCAGATTTCTTCTGGTATCAATTTCCCCTTTCACTGATCTTTAAAACTCAATTAAACAGAAAATCCAAAAACCTAAAAATACCATCATTGGTGGACGTCCATAGTGGCTTCCACCCCTCCTCCCCTCCCCTACCCCTCTCTTGAGTACGTTCTTTTTGAATGGAACCTACTAAGATTTTGGCTCAAAATATAATTAACGTATAACTTACCTTGGAATTAAGATGTGCAATTAGAATGCAGTCCAGAGTTAAATGCAACACGAAGATGGTTAGCATTATAATAAAAAAGAAACGATTACTAAGAGATAAGTCATTTTCGGTATTAAATCGCATCAAGCTAATGATCTGACAAACGATTGTTGTAAGCCATAAAAAAATTAAAGACGAAAATGCTTCGTTTGCCTCTATAACAAGTTTGCAAGCATTCTGATGTTTTTCAATAAACATTTTCAAGTATGGCGACGTGCCTTGGTTTTCATCACGGTACATAATTAAAACATCGAAACAAACATTTAACAGAACGACGAGAAAGCAAAATGTATTCAGAATCGAGAGAAAACTGGGAATAATGTACAAAGACACATGCAATCGAATTATAAAATGCATGACGATAGCAACGGGACATGACAAAATTTGCGCAGTGGTTAAAACATTTGGTTCCAAACAAAATTTTTCATCTTTGAAATCAATTTCAGAAGCGGCTTCGTATATGCTATATAATGCATATAGCCACTGAAATAAGACGTGAATTAGACACAATATCGACCAGAAACGGATTTTACTTAATATAAGTTTCTCCCATTGCATCATTTCATTGGCAAGCTCCAAAACCAATTTGGATAAAAATTGCGAAATAAAATTTTGCTTATACATTAAGTAGATATAAGTGATGAACATTCCACAAAACATGGCAACAGTGCTAAAGTTTATGAAAATAATTTCGAATGTAACTTTTTTCGTAAAAACTTCTTTCAAGTTTGTAATGCTCATTATTTGCATGCTTAGAAACATGAAAATGACGAATGCTCTATAACTATACAAAATTATTTTGTAGACATTGATACATTTTTCTTTCTCTTTGTCTCCTGTTTTCAAACGAATGTCAATTCCAAATATAAATACAATATATGTCACTAGTTTGATCCAAAATAGTAGCACATTGATTTTAGTGTTGGCATTAACATATGAAGCTTTCCACGCATATTTCACTTGTTTCATTTTAGCCCATATATCATAAAAAGTCACACCAACTATCTTTACAACAAACTATCAAATGGATAGCATTTTATAATTGCTTTCGTAAGCTTATATACCAATAGAATTGGCTAGACATTTAATTATAAAATTATTGACTTTTGGCGATCGTCAATAATGGATAACAAATACCGATGAGCTTTTAATCGTGATCATGTCATTCAAGGTTTTTTTCATACTTGATGGACTTGTTTATCTCATCCACCTTATATTTATCAAGGGATATTTAAAATACCATACATCTATATAATTTTGCTGATTAGTTTTCTCGTTGGGGAAAATTCAGTGAATCGATTTTGCCTCTCGATTTGTCATCTAATGTATACATTTATTATATTGCAGAAATAACATGATAAGCATTAATGAAATTAGGTCTTAATGTTGATATAGCACCTCAGGTTGTCAGCTGTCTATAAAAAGTCGTAATAGCCATAATTGCATGTTATATTTATACTAATATTCGGTCAATGGGTATCAAGCATGATAATTAAGCGCAAACGAATGAGTAATTGAAACATTTTAATTAGTCTCCAGCTGTTCTATAGTTATGTAATATTAAGGTGTAAGTTAAGATGAATCCTGAAATCTGAAAATGAAAAATGCAATCTATTACTCACGATAATGCATGGCATCTATAAAACTGGCTTTAGTACAAATTTACTTACATACTTGTAAAAGTATTAAAATTCGATCATAATCTTGCATTTTTCTTTATGAACCCATTGACACTCACCGTGATTAATAGATGTCTGTTCACCTGGAAAAAACCCATTGCCGAGATTTCTGGTGGACACATTACAAGATAAGAGCAATAGTTGTAATAGTCATTTTTTTCCTAAGAAAAAATGCAGTCTTTCGAAATATGAATCCAATTATAAAAATAAAATTTATGCAATTATTAAAGAAAGTTGAGATTTACCTCAAAACCGATTTCTGGTTGACATTTGCAAGTATCAGTTATTTCTTCTGTTTTTGATCGTTTGCTGATGTTTATAAGAGAACTGAACACCTGTAAAATTAAAGAGTTGGTATCGAGCATTGCAAGTGTATAAATATGGAAAAAACAACTTTTTGCAATTTTTCTCATGTTTTTAAATTTTGGGGTGAAATTATACGCAAGATGAATGTTTTAAAAAATTTAAAACATAGATATGCTTTAAATATTAGGGGAGAGTGGGTAGGAATAGGACATTTTCACCTTTTATTTTTAAAAGCATCCGAAACCATAAAACATAACAAATTTTATTCACAAATTTACTTTATACGAGCACAAACGCCTCTTCATGTTGTTAATGTTGGACACTGTTTAAAAGGAGATGCAAGGAATTACACCACACATGTTTAAGTTTGTATTTATTTGTAATAATAAGAACACACTATTTCCAAAAAATACCTTTTATCAGGATTTTTTTTATTAAAACTAACAAAAATGGGAAAATGCAAAATTCATAAGCTTCATGCAATCTTGACCTTTCTCCACACATGAATGGCGTGGAAAGCTTTAGCTTCTATATCATCGAGTTCATTATCAAAAATCTTCCACGGACTCCTCAAATGATGACTGGGACAGTCCCATTATTCCTGCAGGGTTGTGTCCTAATCCTCCTACCAATAAGTATTTGTCTCAAACACACTATAGGATTAAATTGACCTGGAAAAGTGCTAGTAAACATCTAAAAATATCATATCCATTCTATTTGTTATTAAAGTACTTAATGTGAAACCATTGCCTCAATAAAGTATATAGTTTTAGAAAAGTTTAATAGTTGTAGTGAAATCATATACTTTTCTTTCCTGCATTCTTGTGCGTACTTCAACAGGATCGAGTCCAACATTTTTCACAAACCAATGCAGAAACACAAGTGCCAATCTTTTTACAGATTAAAATTTTAAATTATTATAAATGTACCATTTCTACCCACTCTCCTCTGCATATCAATTAAAGTTCGCAAAATGTAAGGATTTTAATAATATTAAAAATTATCTTCCTTATTTTTCTATTTATATTGCATTGTCTTACCTTTGTGTTAACGTTTCCAATTACAATGCAGTCGAAAACCAAGAGCGTTATAAAGATAATCAACTGGGAAATTATGTACAAAGGGTCATCCGGAATTACAGTTTCTTCTTTGTTAAACCGTAAAAAACAAATTATCACGCAAACAATAATTGAAAACCATATCAAAATAAGAAATGAAAAGGTGTCGTTGGTCTTAGTGAAAAATTTGCACGCATTCTGGTGTCTTTTAAGAAACATGCCGAGAACTTGCGAAGTAATTCTGTTTTGGTGACGATCTCGATAAATAATTATGACATCAAAATAAACATTGAGGAGGGTAATAAAAAAAGCAAATGTGAAGAAAAAAGCGAATAAGCTAGGAATTAAATAAAATGCAATACCCAAAGTAGCCACAAAACGAATGATGGGAAAAAAGAATATCCGAAATCATCAGTTGAGAAAGTGTATTCTTCATATGTGAGCTGTATATTCAAATTGATAAATATTGGACTCAATTGTATTCAATTGTAACACAGTTCAGAATTTTTAATTACTTTCTGCTACTTTAGTTTCTTAAATATTAATATGATGTGCTACAAACAATCAGTATAATTATAAGCTACTTTGTAATTGTATATAATTACGACTGCATTTCCCTTCAGAGAATTCCAGGCTGGACTCTAACATTTCAAATTTATGCATCCTTATGTATACCTTAAGTTTAATTCACATTGTGAAGAATTAACGTGTACGTAAGTGCTGTGGCTGCCACCTGAAAAAGATTTACATAAACTTAATACGAACTAGATTTTTGTAATATAAACAAACTGCTTATTTATAATGGTAATTATATGATATTCCCAGAAATATTCCCAGGTTAGGAATTTTAAAAATGGATTCTGCACCCATAGCGATAGAATTTACATAAATTAAGAAAATGTAACGGGAAGGGGAAAGAAGCAGACTTTTTAGTCAATTACATGTACTACATGTATAACATCGTTTAAATGCGAAAAAACGCAACTGCATCAACAAGTATAATTTGATCAATATGAGATAAGTTAATTTTCTGGCTGACAAAGGAATACAATATCTTACTGATAATAAAAATGGTTTGTCAATGTCGAAAAATCCCCATCCTGTAATTAATGGCTGGTTTCCTTGAAGTCGTGTGCAGTACATGTGATAATCCAATTTAGCCTGCAGAATTTACATTTAAATGACATTATGTAAATTCACAAGCTTTGCATGTTTGTAGTTAACATACATACTACAACTCACCTGTGTAACTTCCATGAAGTTCTTCTTTTGCGATGAAGAATCATCCATAAGCAAGACATCTTCGGGACAAAGGCACGATAACGAACTGCTTACCTTAATACAAGAATAAAATGCTAAATTTTACTCACAATCACATCTCTGAATAATTTTTCAAATGTGTAGCATGAAATTTGTCAGTGATCAACGTGCCAGGGGGCGAAAATTTGGGTAGTGGAGGATGAGGGGAAGAGCGAAATATTTCGGCAAGTGGTGGATGGGGTAATTATAAGGGCGTAAATTTGGATAGTGGAGGATGGGAAAGGGCGCAAATTTGGGTAGGGGAGGATGGGGATAGGGCGCTAATTTGGGTGTTTTGCCCTGGGCACCAAATATCCTATAGCTATGCCACTGGTGACGGACTGGATGAAGTCTTGATGAAGTAGGCCCCATAAAACATTTTACCATTTGTTAAAAATGTTGATGATCTTTAGTTTTTGATATTCAGTACAAATATTTCACAGCTATTTTAAAATTTTGTTTCTTTCTTGTCAAGACATAAATGATAGCCTTGTACAGTAGTTGTGAGCGGGCCTCCTAAACATTTGCAATCAACTGCCACTATAGGATAATTATCGCAAAAATAAGGTAATACATTTCTCATTTTTTGTAGTCAGAATTAATTGACTTAACAATTAAGTGCTTTACTACTTGTATATAAGATGGTCATGTAAACATTTTATTCGATATTAATTCACTTACTTTGGAATTTACTGAGGCTATCAAGGACGTTGTTGTAGTGAGGCAGCAGATGGTACCCATCAAGAAGATGGAGAATATACCGTTTAAGTTACCATATTCCTTTGATGTTATCACTCGGAATAACACAATTCCATTGATAATCAACATCGAAAACCAAACGAAAAGAATAAATGAAATAACACTGTTCACCTCAGAAAACATTTGACAAACTTCGCGATGACATTTTATAAATGACTTCAACTGAACAACGCCACAACCATTTCCGTTCACCCAGTCTTTGTTCTGACAGCTTAGCATGTCCAAATTACTGTCCAGAAGATGCAACGATACAATTACTAAAACTACAACGAGTATTGAAAAACTTAGCAAAATTCCGTAGTTGAAAACATCCATGATCACATCCAGAATGTTGAAGGTAAAACACCCGATTATGGGCATCACCATTTCTTCAATTGCTCCTTCATAAAAGGTGCAATTTTTTGCAAAAAAATCCATGCTGAAAATCATATGCAGCGCCACGCCATAGAAAGCGAATATAAGAAGTGAAAAAGTACCGGCAATGGACATACCGATCATCACTATTCTTCGAAGTCGAGTAGGTAGCGAATCTATCCGGTGATTTTTCCCGGTAAAACGTTTTAGGTTGGTCATGGTCAGGAAGAATAATTTGCTTAAGACGTTGGAAATTGTAGAGTCATAGCGAAAAACATAGATGTATGTGAATAGGTTGTTGTAAAACAACAGAGGAGTGAAAAGTTTAATGGCGCATTTTGAAATGCTGCAATAGTAAATCAGGTTGAGAAAAAAATTGAAACTTTGCAAGTTTATCAAAGCAATTAAGAAAAAGAAAGAAATTCGGCATATTATAAGCCAAAAACTACGTTTGCGACGAATCTCCGATGTGCCAGTATCCATGTCGAACCGAATATTAAAACTATATATTTTGAATGCGAATGATAGTGGCTTCAGTACCTGTAATATTTTTATTTTTATTTCGGATTCAGTGGTTTTGTCTATATTCCAAACGCCTTCGGTGGTTTTAGTGCTTTTCATCTTCTTACTATTGTAATAACTAAAATGAAATAAAATGGTGAAATTTACTTTCTCCACAGAATTTTCTGTAATGCCAAAGAAAATGTTATATTTGGTCATATGGTGGTTTCTAATTCTATATCGAATGATATAGTGATACAATTTTATGTTAGTTTTGCAAATATCCAAAGCTCGTTGTCAATATCATTTTTTTACTTGTTATTTGAACGCTTTTCTAGAATGTCAGTTTCTGAACGTTGTTTATTTAAAAATAATGGATTACAACTTGCAAAGCTGTTGGCATACGAAATGGTTTCGTTATATTGAGTATGCATATTATTGGATACATATTACTTTCGATAATGTCATTAGTTTTCGTTTTTCCCTCCTCCGTCCTCCTCCTCTTTCTTTGTCATAGAAGTTACTAATTAAGAATCAATGTATAGAACAACACAAAAATTTGACTTTTAATTCAGAAATTCGCAATGCAAATGCATTAGAATTTTGGTGAACTCTTAAAATTGTGTTACACAATCTTTATTTAACCATTTTAAATATTTCATTTATGTACATACAAAGGAGTGCGATAAATGTTAATAGAGCTAGTGGTCCAAAAAATACAAGTTTACAAATGTAAGTTAAATAAATGGATCAGTAATTCAATAAATTGGTTCTTGGCATATGTGAAAATACAGGTCAGCATATGTTAGGTGAAATATTTTTCTACAGCGAATAGATATAAAATAATAATATACGTTGAGAATTGATACAATACATAGACATTTGTAAACCGAATAAAAATAACTTATAGCCTACTGATAATATGTAGTTTATGCATCGCTTAAGTTCAAACTAAATATGTGTTATTCAACGCATGTTATGCAGTAATAAAGCGTACGTTAAAATGAAACTAGAAATCTGAAATCACAATATTACCATTAAATGAGTAATACGAAACGATTTCTGATACATACAAAATTTGCAATTATGTTGTCATAGATTGTCTGTATACGTACTGAAATCAGTAATCCCCTGTTGATCTGGAAAAATCCCATTGCTGTTATTTGAGGAGGACTCATCTCTAAATGATGGCAATAATTGTAATAATCAAATTTTTCCTGTAAGAATTATTCAAGATAAGACGTGATTGTTACACATTGCACTAGCCACATGCAAAACGTTCGAGCTCCAAACAATAGCGAAATCTTCAACAATAAAATCTAATTCTTACTTCAAATGCAATTTGATCTGTGCTTGGCATTGGATATTGCATCCAGTTTGCCATTGAACTATAACTGGTATTGATAAGGGAACTAAAAACCTGTAAAATGAATTTGCCATTGGTAAATAAAGAATAATTTGACTGTAAAACAGTTTGTAAATGATTTCTACATTTACAATACTTGTATGTAATGTTCATCGACATTATAAGTGCAATAATGTTCCAATTAATATGATAAAACTTACCTTTGAATTAACGTTCCCCACAAGGATGCACTCAACAATCAAATGAATCCCAAGTAGAATCAGCATTAAAATGTAAAAGACTAATAATCAAGCAAACGATGTTTGTATACCATATGAACATTAAAACTGAGAACGCATCATTGGTCTCTGTAATTAGTTCGCATACGGTTCGATGTTTTTCAACAAATGTTTTTAGAAAACGTGCAGTATTTTGATAATTGTTGCGATAAATAATTATAATATCAAAGTAATTATTTAGACATAGAATGAAAAAGCAAAATGTTACCAGAATGGAAAATAAAATAGGAACTACGAATTCGTAAAAGCACAGCTCATAAATTAACTGCATGGCCGCTACTACAGGACAACCAAAGGTCTGTGCTTCAATTATTGAACAATTTTGCTCATCACTTGAATAAAAATCTAAAACGTCAGCATAGGCATCATATATAGTATAACACCAGTACAACATCATATGAACCAGAAAAAAGGACCAAAATCGAATTTTACTATATATCTGCCAGTTTCCTTTTTCCATTTCTGTGACGAGTTTAGCAGTTAATTTAGATAAAATTGAGGAAATAAATCGTTGTTTAATCATTAACAAAATGTAGGTGAGTAGCATTCCAAAACTCCAAGTTGCAAATGATAAATCTATGAATTTCTTAGTGAATTGGAAATTTTCGTTAAAAGTTGCGATCGTTTTAAGTATTTTTATAACTGCAGTGCTAAAAAGCAATAATATAATTAAGAATCGATACATATTAAGTAGGCTACTGTAAATTTTCGAATATTTCGTAGTGCTTATGACCAAAATTTCGGGTTTCAAACGTATGTCCACCCCAGACCAAAATAAAAAATAGGTTACTAGTTTGATCCAAAATACCAGCGATTTGGAGCTGGGTTTCACTTTTTCGTCCATATCCGACGCTTTCAACGCATATGTAAATTATTTTTGCATGTTAGTTATTTTGTGCTTCCCTCGCAAACAAGTAATTTATATTTGAAAATGGGCTATAAATATGTTACGGCAAGTGTAGAAAATCACTTAAAAATGTTAGTATCTAGTAAATTATACAAGGGTGTTTTAAGAAAAGTTAATGCTGATAAATGACAACAGCACTGATATGCATTATATTATTAAATTATGATTATTTTAGTCATGCAATTTTTGATCTCTAACACAAGTACTAATAAATTTGCGTTAAAATCCCATAAAGGTAAAATGAATTCAAACGAACATCTATGCCAAAAATTAAGGGCGCATATGATATCAGTTTTACGCAGAAAATTAACGTTTTCAAAGCATTTGCTTCATTCTGAATTTCTGATGCTAATTAAGTTTCCGAAAATAACAAAACATCACAATTGAAGAGACACGAAGAATTATGACTGATGATTTGTTGGTGGCTATATATATATGGAAGCAACATTAAGGGTTCGATTTCTGTGCAGCTTCAAAATTGGCATTTTCAAAATTCCAATAAATGCGTTTAAAAGTAACGTCAAGCGTATAATTTGTATTCATTTATAAACGCAACCATATAACAAACGATATGAAGCGACTATATGCAATTCAGTCAGTCTGAATTCAGTATTTTATTTCAAAAATAGTTCTTGTCATGCCAGTTTGAAAACATGGAATAAAATACTAGTATTAAAGCTCTGCAGTTATTATTGAATGGTTGACATTAATTTTCAATACTGTATATTGCATTATTATGTATGCATAAAATAAGCTTACTTAAGTGTAGCAATACCTAGTGCAAACAATGTACAATCTAGTAGTACAATTTGAATGAAAACATAGACTTACATATTTTGAAAACTATATTGATTCTATAACTTTTCTAAACTTTGAATTAAGATCGATGAAAAGGTCTTAAAGTTATTTAATGACTAAAATTATTTATATTAAATTGTTGTGAGCAGCATTGCATTGACGAAAAGTGGTCTTAATTTTTATTAAACTATAATTATTTTACATATGGTCGAGTTCCCATTGTGCATTTACCATTAAGTAATAAAATAATGCAGTACGAAACATTGTTATGCTAAAATATTCTATGTTATCATAATTAAGTTACTTAAATATGTGAATACAAAATATCTTTCCTTAAAATATTGGAAAACAAGTTTATTAATTGTAGTGATCTGACTTTTATAAGTAAACTTTACTGTGTTTTATTTTGCTAGTTAATACATTGATTCACTATTTGTTTTGCGTATAGTTCTGATACTTTTTGATCGGCATTTGATGATACCTTGGCATTGAAATGAATTTTTAGTATGCTAAATTGCTAGTAGATTCCTTGTAAAATTTAAAGTACATATTAAAACAGTTGCCTCCACCTAGAAAAGATAAGCAAATAATTAAATATGTTAATATTGATAAGGCCAACAATTGCATTACTAGATAATCACTTTGGTAATGAATAAAAAATCCGTCACTGCTATACATGCAACAACAAAGTTTATTTTAATGACTGCTGATACATGAATTCTTGTAAATATTCCAGATTCCTCATATGTAATATTATCGAAAGATTTAAGGACCTGAATACATTTTAATAAATAGTAATAAAGCATAATTCATTTGCACATACCAGTGCCTTAGAGTTGTAATAATTTCTGTGCCTTGATATGCTTAAAAATTGTTCGTATAAATTGACTGAAATGTTATTGCGTACCTTTGAGTTAACCTTTGCAAAAAGTAGGCATGCAGTACACGATGAAATATACAAATACTGCAAACATTAAAATCGTAGTCTCAAGATGTATATCTGTTTGACTCGTACCGTCCGTGATTTTACTTATTACAAGCAAATTAGGATAAAAAATTTCATGGAGAACTATAAGAAGACTAAGAAGGAGAAATTGTAATTTTCACCATGAATCAATTTGAAAATTTTACGATGTCTTAATGCGAACTTCTCGAGAATAGCATGATTATATTCATTACTGTGTACTTTAATTGTATGATGATTGTTAAATTCTGTCAGAATTTCAAAATTAATGTTTATTAAGATAATAGTAAAGCAAAAGATGTTTGAGCAAGTGATAAAGCTGGGCGCATGAAGTACACCATTGCAGCTGTATAGGACAATTGTATATAGACAATTTACAACATCTACAAGTTCGGTTCTCCCAGTGCAATCAAGCTGACTAAACGATAATTTGTTTAGGAACGAGACTGTGTAAAAAACATTGAGACATGTCAAATAAAGCCCCAAATTGAATTTCGATTAGTTAAGAAAGTTTTTATATATAACTGTAAAACAGTAATGGAATAGGGGCAATGCAGTCGTTTTAATATATAGTTGCTAAAAATCCGTCGTGATAAGCTCTAAGTAACAAACTAATGTTCTCAAATGCAGTAAAACCAAATAACAGCACAATCATACTTTTGTAAAATAGAAAGCAACGCTTGCTGGATTTCTGGCTGTTTGGGTTAAATTTAAACCGAATATTAAAATCATATACATACGTATTTTGAATGCGAATAATAGTGGTTTAAGTGCCTATAATATCTTGATTTTTACTCCAGATTCAGTGGTTTTGTCTTTATTCTAAATGCTTCCATGAAAAGTTTAAATACTTTTCATATTGTTACTAGTAATAACTAAAAATTAATTAACTGCATGGTGAACTTTCTCCACGACATTTTCTGTAATCTCAAAGAAAATGTTATATACGGTCATACGGTGGCTTCCACTTCTATATCGAATATTAGTGTCGTGCAAGATACAATTTTGTTCGTTTTGCAAATATTCAAAGCTCTTTGTCAAATATAATTTTTTTTTATATTTTTTATTTGTACGTTTTTTTAGAAAGTCAGTTTCTGAACGTTGTATGTTTAAAATTAATGGATTACAATTTGCAAGTTGATACTTAAATTAAGCTGTTGGCTTAATTAGGAAATGATTTCGTTATATTGAGTGTATGAATGTTATTGGATAGATATTTACTTTCGATAATGTCATTTGTATTCGTTTTTCCCTCCTCCGTTCTCCTTTCTTTGTCTTCGCCTTCTTTGTCATAAAAGTTACAATTTAAGAATTTGACTTTTAATTCCGAAATTCGCAATGCAAATGTATTATAATTTTTGGTAGACTCTTAAACTGTGGTTTTACAATCTTTAATTAACCATCTTAAATATTTCATTTACGTACATACAATGGATAAACGGAATTTAAAGAGTTCCATAAATGTTAATAGACAGTGGTCCTCAATTAAAAACTCAAATTAATATGGTGAGACAAGTTTATAAATGTAATAGAAATAATTGTATCAGTAATTCAATAAATCGATTTTTAGCATATATGAAAATACAGGTCGGCATATGTTAGGTTGAATATTTTTTTGCACCGAATATTTATATAAAATAATTATATACGTGTATTATCATTTAGAATTTATACAATACACAGACATTTTTAAAACGAATAAGAAATAACTTATATACTGCTATTATGTACTAAATGCATCGCATAAGTTCAAGTTAAATATTTGTGTTCTTCAACGTATTTGCCCGTTATGCAGTATTAAGGAGTAAGTTAAGATGAAACCAGAAATCTGAAATCACAAAATTATCATTGAATGAGGAATGCAAAAAGTTTTCTGGAATATATAGAATTTCAATTGAATCGTATCATGGACTATATCTGTACACATACTGAAATCAGTAATTCCCTGTTGATCTGGAAAAATCCCATTCCCGTTATTTGTGGAGGACACATCTCTAAATGATGGCAATAATTGAAATAGTCAAATTTTTCCTGTAAGAATTATTTAAGATAAGACGTGATTGTTTCACATTGCACAAGCCACATGCAAAACTTTCGAGCTCCAAACAATAGCGAAATCGTCAAAAATAAAATCTAATTCTTACTTCAAAAGAAATTTGATCTCTGCTTGGCATTGAATCTTGCATCCAGTTTTGCATTGAACTGTAACTGATATTGATAAGGGAGCTGAAAACCTGTAAAATCACTGAATTATATGTAATTTTTATTTGAGTTATGACTCGTCCCACCACACAATAAAAACATACTTTTAGTTTAAGACTGGTTTGATGACTGATACATTTTTTGAAAAGAAATTAAAGACATTTGAAGACATTTTTGATGACGACATTCATTTCGTTATAGATAAAACGAATATAATTCAGTCGTGTACGTAAAACGTCATTTTAAATTGCAATTTATGTCTTTATCTACAGTAAAATAGCCATGAAAAATGTCTTAATTGGAGATTCTATTTTGCGCCAAGTTGCTGAATACATGTAAGACATTTATACTTTCAATGTAAGATATTTTTGTGTATATGCTTATTCTTTGTGTGATCAGGTGCCATCACTATTCTTTCTATCCCGCTATTCTTCAGGTTTAGCAGATATCTCAGAAGGTTAGCGTGTTACATTTGGTATTTTGGAGTTGATTTAGCTGCATGCAGGATTGCTAACTGCATTCTGTCATCTTTTGTTAGTATTTATTTTAATTACAAATTCCGACATTTTGTTCATTTAAGACATTTAAAAAAGATCCATTTAATGTATTGGTTTTGTCTTATTTTAAGACTGATTTCTTGACTAAAACATTTATTTTGTCATTTTAGCATCTTAAAACTCATTTTAAGTTACGATGCACGCCCTTAGAAAAAAGCTGGCTTTCAGATGACTGAATTCAGACATCTAAAACGTCATTTTGACTTGCAATTTGTCTTTATCAAAAATAAAAATATTTAAATCATGCCAACTGTCTTAGTGGAAGAAATATATGCCGATTGCACGCTCGAGATTTATTGAACGTTGTCTCGATTTTTAATGCAGCAGCAACTCTTTAAAATTCTGTTTATTACCCCAATATAATTCTAATATTAAGTGTATAGGCAATCAAAATTTCGATATTTTTAAAAATTTTGTTTAAAATTCATTTGCCGTTTTTTTTGGGTTTTCCCCGTTTTATATACACTTTCTCCATCCATCACTATTCTTTCTATGACGGATTTTCCCAGTTGAGCTGTTAGCTCAGAGGTTTAGGTCATTGGCTTGGTAGATTGTTATAGTTTTAAGTTGCAGTATCTCTACTCGCCGTCCGTTGTCTTTCTTTTTTAATATTTAATTTAAAAACAAATTTAAGACATTTCGTTTAAGACACTAAAAAAAATTATTCATATAAGGTCTTGATTTTGTCTACAAGCGAAAAACACTTTTAGTGTCTGACATTAAGGCATGACATTTTTACAGTGATTAAACCTATTGTTTTAATCGAACATCAACCATCATAATGTTCATCGACAAATGAGAGATGCAATAATGTTTTAATTAATATTATAAAACTTACCTTTGAATTAACATTCCCAATAAGGATGCAATCCACAACCAAATGAATGATCAATAGAATCAGCGTTAATATTCCGTACAAGAGTTGATCCAAATAAATGTCTCCTTCGGTATTAAAACGTAAAAAGCAAATAACCAGGCAAACTATGTTGCCAAGCCATATGAATATTAAAACTGAGAATGCATCATTGATCTCTGCAACTAGTTCACATGCTGTTCGATGTTTTTCAACAAATGACTTTAGATAACGAACTGTACCTTGATATTTGTTGCGATAAGTAATTAGAATATCAAAGTAAGTATGTAGACATAGGATGAAAAAGCAAAATGTTACCAGAATGGAAAATAAAATAGGAATTATCAACTCATAAAAGCACAGGTCATTAATCAACAACAAGGCCTCGACTACAGGACAGCCTAAAGTCTGTATTTCAGTTATTGAACAATTTTTCTCATTATATAAATAAAACTCTAAAACGGTATAGGTATCATATATAGTATAACACCAGTGGCACAGCACATGAACTAAAAACAAGAAGGACCAAAATCGAATTTTACTAAAAATCTGCCAATTTCCTTTTTCCATTTCTGTAACGAGTGTATCAGTTAATTTTGTTAAAATTGAGGAAATAACTTTTTGTTTATAAATTAAAAAAATGTAGGTTATTAGGATTCCGAAAATACAAGCTGTAAATGATAAATATATAAAAATAGTGCTAAATTCGACAATTTCGCTACAAGTTTTGATCATTTCAAGTATTTGAATAATTCCCGTGCTTATAAACAATATTATAATTAAAAATCGATACATGTTTAGTAGGCTACTGTAAATGTTCGAATATTTCGTGGTGCTCATACCCAAAATTTCGGGTTTCAAACGTATGTCCACCCCAAACACGAATACAAAATAGGTTACTAGTTTGATCCAAAATACCAATGATTTGGAGCTGGGTTTTACTTTTTCATCCATATCTGACGCCTTCCACGCATATGTAAGCCGTTTTTGCATGTTAGTTATCATGTGTTTCTCGATCAAATAAGCACTTCGTATTTGAAAACGGGCTTCTAATATGTTATGGCAAATGCGGAAAATTCAGGATCTTTCATTACTTAAAATTGTTAATATCTAGTCAATTATCTTAGGATGCTTTTTGAAAAGTTAATATTGATAAATGACAACAGCACTGACATGCAGTATATTATTTAATTATGTTTATTTTAGTCATGCAGTTTTACAGCTCTAACAAGTACTAACAAATTTGCAATTTCTTGGTCTCCCGTGACGAATTCTGTTAACAAATACATGCACATTAACTCATTTCTTTGATGATAACTATATATAAAGTACAGTCATTATTGCCCATAGCTTAGATGCTGCCGCCCTAATTTTACAAGGCTTTCATCGTAAAGTAATTTGAAAGATTGTAATGACTATTATTGTAGTCAGCATTGACAACATGATCATATGCATCATGCAATTTGCAACCACAACAAAATAAATAAATTAAAAATCAATACCTTTTATATTGGGATGACAGCTTTGAAAGACATATCTTGTTGGAAGCAAATCGTCATTCGGAATTTTGCATAACACTTGACGCGACTAAACTAATTTAGAGAAATAAAATGCAACACGGATAATTTTTATATAATACATAAATATTTATTCAATTTTATTGATCTGTACGTCTTGAAATATTTAAGATTAATAGATATACATATGTCATACCATAATTAAAGAAAATATTAGGTAAATTGAAGTATTTGTTGCTTTTAAGCACAATTATGTGAAACAGTTTAAATTACATTTGCTATCAAACATGGTGTAAAATTAAGGTGTAAGTTAAGACGACCCCAAATATCTGAAATTAAAAATAAGTTAGACATTTCAGCCAATCAAATATCATTCAATATGTATAAGTTGCTATATAAACAGTTAATTCTATCATAAATTAGGAAATTTTAGTAGTCTTTTGTTTAGTTTTCAGAATGAAAAATTCCGCAACTAATTTAATTCGGTAGTGTTTCCAATTTATATTACCCCTAAAAGTAGATTCCTCTTGATCTGGAAAAATCCCCAACCGTTGATTTCTACAGGGCATAATGTCAGACGACCGTAATGCATAATGCAGTCAAGTTTGGCCTGAAATAACATAAAGAAGAATACATTTAAATCGATAGCCAGCCTTAAAATCCACCAAATCGGTTATAACAAATAATTGAAATTATTACTTCAATAGGAGCGAATGAATCGTAATAATATTCTTGAAAATGTCGGTTAATTGTCCAATTGTCTACGGGGCCATTTCCAATATCTTCCAGCATGTTGTAAACCTGAAGCAGAATATGTATTATATACCTTAATATAAGTTCTCGCTTTAACGACATGTTCTACAGTTATTTGCATACCTTTGAATTGGCTTTTGAAATTTGAATATAATTAAAAACAAATTGAATTAACGATGATGTCATGACAACGAGAAAATAATATTTTGACGGATTTGTCATGTCTGCCGTATTACGAAATAAACAGATAATAAGATAGATATTCATCGAAAACCACAGAAAAATCAAAAATGAAAAAACGTCATTTGTTTCTGTAAGAAGTTTGCAGGCCTCATGGTGATCTGTCAGAAATGTCATTAGTTGATGCTTGGTTTGTGTAGTAATGTATGGCTTTTTCTGAGTGATGACAAGGAAATCCAAATGCACATTCAACATCATGATAAAAAAGGAAAAGTAGGTTAACGACGTAAACAAAAAAATGACGTCGAGGAATTGAAGGATGCCGAAGGATAACAGATTTAACTTGCAAAAGGTTTGAAGGTTTAAGAAATTCATAGATTTGGGAATATAGGTAGTTATGTGTGGTTTGTTCGCAAGTATAATAAACGTAGAACTAGTAAAACACACGATGCACAATATAAAAACCAAAACAACAGCTGTACACATACACATTTTTTTCTTTGTCGGACATGCGAAATTTCCATTCCTATATCGCACTTGATTTGTTAAAACCAAGGTTAGTTTCGAAGACAGAACTGAAATGGATTTTTCTTTGAATAGTAAGCATACATAAGTGACAAGAGAAACGATTGGTATGACTAGCCACAACATTCCAATAACAATGTTTTCAAGTGGAGTAGCTAATGCTCGACTATCAAAATAAGGCAGTAAGTTATAAGTAACTACGGCCAGCATTAGTGAAATAATCACTGAACGGTAAATCCACAAGAAACATTTGGCAAAACTGGATCTTTTTAAACATGGGGGATTATTCCCGTCGAGGCAATAGGGATTCAAACGAACATCGATGCCGAAAATTAGAGGCAGATATGATATTAGTTTTACGCAGAAAATTAACGTTTTCAAAGCATTTGCTTTCATTCTGATGCTAAGTTTCCGAAAATAACAAAACAACACAATTGAAGATGCACAAAGAATTATGACTAATGATTTGTGTGTGGCTATTTATATGGAAATAGCATTGTTTTCGATTTTTTACAGCTGCTGAAATGGCTTTTTCAAGGCTTTTAAAAGTAACGTCAAGCGTATAAATTGTATTGATTGATAAGCGCAACCATAATTAACTATAGCAAACGAATATAAACAATTTAGTAAATTAGTTCAACAATGAAAATAATGCAGTACGAAACATTTTTTTGCTAACATATTCTACAGTACCATAATTTAAGAAATAATAACTGTTATGCAAGTTTACTTCGATTCTGTATGTCGATGACAAAACTAAGATAGTATTTTTCGTTGAATAGTAAGCATATGTAAGTGACAAGAGAAACGCTTGAAATTACTAGCCACGACATTGCAAAACAGTTATTTCAAGTGGTGTATTAAAATACACCAATATCTAAAAAATATTCTGCCTCAAAAGTAACTACGGCAAATACATAATTATTGAACGGTAAATCCTCAAGAAACATTTGGCAAAAAATGGATCTTGTTAAATATTGGGGATAATTCCCGTCAATGCAATAGGGAATCAAACGAACATCGATAACAAAAATTAGGGGCAAATATGTTATCAGTTTTACGCAGAAAATTAACGTTTTCAAAGCATTTGCTTCATTCTGATGTTATAAGTTTCGAAAATAACAAAACGACATAATTGAAGATAAACGAAGAATTATGACTTGTGATTTGTATGTGGAAACAGCATTAAGTTTTCGATTTTTATACAGCTGCAGAAATTGCATTTTTAAGGGCCTAATAATTGCATTTGAAAGTAACGTCAAGCGTATAATTTGTATTCATTTAACAACGCAACCATAACTAACGATTGTAAGCGACTATAAAACAATTCGTTATTTATTTGAATAATAATTATTATCATACCAATTTGCAAACATGGAATAAAATACTATTATTAAAGTTTTATGAAGTTTATTGAATGGCTGACATGAATTTGTAATGCTGTATTGGCGAGAATATTGTATTATTATGTATGCATAAAATAACCTTACTTAAGTGTAGCAATAATCGATACACAGTCATTAAAACACAAACTTTAACTAGTTTACTATAGGATGTAACATTTTATTTGTATTTGTATACTTCAATCATTTGAATCTGTAACCTAGTGCAACAAGGTACAATCTAATAGTACAATTTACTTGAAAACATAGAATTGGATATTTTGATAATTATTGATTCTATAACTTTACCAAACTTTTAGTAAAGTTTGATAAAAATGTCTTAAAGTTATTAGACGACTACATTAAATTCAATATATTAAATTGCTGTTAAAAACAGCATTGCATTGAACGAAAGTGGTCGTGGTACCATTGTGCATTTATTTTACGAAACATTGTTATGCTAAAATATTCTACAGTACCATAATTTAAGAAATAATAACTGTTATGTAGTTATTTTTGATCCATGCAGTGTACCTTTCATACAAAATATCTTTCCTTAAAATATTGCAACACAATTGTTTAATATGAATAATCTGACTTTCAAAAGTAAACTTTAATGAGTTTGATGTTGCTGGATAACAAATTGAAAAACAATTTGTTTTGTTTAGTTCTGGTACTTTTTGATCAGCATTTGATGATACTAAGGGATTGAAATGCATTTTAGTATGCTAATTAATTCCTTGTAAAATTAAAGTATATGTTAAAACAGTTCCGGCCACCTGGAAAAAATAAGTAAATGATTAAGCATATTAATATTGTTACGGCTAACAATTGCATTACTATATTCAATAGATTTGGTAATGAATACAAATTAAATCACTTATACATGCATTGTTTTCATACATGTGCAAGACTCAGCTTAATTTTTTAAATTTTTGGTGTATAAATAAAATTTTAACGATATTATATTTGTATATAATCTAGAGGAAAATTTTCGACATGGTTATTTCTCAGTATTATTCGCTGTTAACTATAATTGATAAATCTCTTGCTATCATTTGAATAAAATTCGTGTATCGTGTAATCGTGTATTTTCATAAATAAATTTTCTTACGGTCACTAATAAACTCTTTTCAATTTTAAAAAATCCCCATCCTGTAATCGATGGAGGGCACAGCATAAGATGAGAACAATAAAGTTGGTATTCAATCTTCGCCTAATTATGTAGAACAGAGAAGAAAATACGCATTAATTATTGGATGTAAATTAGTAATATTGAGCAAATTTACAGTAATTTTAACTTTACCTTACCTCTATAAATTCAACACGTTGCGAAAGCGTTAAGTCAATTGTTGACTTCAAGTAAGTTTCATTCTCGAGCGATTCTGTAACCTATATTTGTATCAATCATAATAAGCATATCATAAAAACAACTGTATTGCATGTGTGTATAGTTGAGAAGGTCTTACTTTAGAGTTTACAGATGAAATGAGAAAACAATCCAAAAGAAAATGAAACAGCAATACAGCCATTAGAATAGTTGTAGAAACACGCATATCGGTATCATAGATGGCATTGGTATTTTCTTTGATGAGGCAAATGATCAGAAAAATATGACTTGAAAACCATATAAAAATAATGAACGAAAATGTTCTGTTAGCTGCTGATACCAATTTACAAGTTTCTGAATGTTTAGTCATTGAAATTTGGATGTTCTGTTGTTTATGATTTCTCTGTTCATTAAGCAATTTCATTGAATCCAAATTGAGTATCACCAAAAACATGAAGAAAGCAAAATTATTCAGAGTTACAATAAAGAATGGGATGAAGAACAAAACTGAGAATGGCAGAGCTATGGAGTGAATATAATTTCTCATCGGGCATGATGATTCGGTGACAAAGTTCACTACATTTTGACAATGCAACGGTATTACAAAGGTGTCATTTCTGGAATTATCATACATGGCCATTATTACACTGGTGAAGGTAATACTCTGGTTACTAATAAGAAAGGTGAAGGATCCACAAATCGAAACAATGGACCATAATCTGAATCTCTTCCACGCCAGTTCAGCGATGTCATTGGCATATTCGTACTGCAGTTGTTTGGCGAGATGCAAAATAATATCCTCTAAAAATGCAGAAATGGATTTCTGGAATCGCAAAAAATAGACGAAGGTGATAATGTTGCACAAATTCATGGATAACATCCCAGCCGCTAAAGCGTTGAAGCCGTTTTCGAAATCCTCACTCCCCATTTTGAATAATAACGAAATGATATCAGTTATGTTGACGATTGACAGTAGTATTATAAAGAAACGATATACTTGCAACAGCTTGAAACAAGAGGTATTTTTGCCTTTGTTGGAACTGAAATTTAAGCGAATATCCATTCCAAAAATTAGCATGAAATATGTCAGAGGTTGAATCCAGTCGTGAAGTGACTTAAGGGTTAGGGGTAGTCGATTTTTTCCCATTCGTTTAGAACTCTTCCAAGCGTGAGTAACGTTTGGTACATTAATTTCCATTTAATAATAGATTATAAGTTCTAAAAAAAAATTTTGAAATGCCAAATTTTGTTCAGAATCCAAAGACAAAATTCTTTGATGTTTCAGAATAACATGATGTGACGAGGTTTTTATTATGCTGCACTCCTCCCATAAAACATACACGAACAATAATTCAATATTGTAATGAATCGATTAATAATGTGAATTGCATCCAATTTGGGCTAAAAACATTATTGATATTAAACATTATATGTGCTTACATGATATGTTTACGCATGATGGGTATACGAATGTATACCCAACACTAAAACGCATGCCTCGTAACTTGCTACTCGTATTTGACAGAATATTGTCATTATTTTAAATTGAGTGATTACTTAATTCCAACCAATTTAATCGAGTTCAACTTTCTTTATGATGGAGACTCATGTTGTTGTCAGAAATGTTTAGTTTATTATCTTGAATTTTCAGTTTTGATGAAAACTTGTGCACCCTGCCCCAAAACTACTTACAGTATTATTTTAATTACTTCCTCCAATCTGACTTGTCATTTGCTGATGAAAAAGATAAATTTTAATGATAACTGTCTTAAGAAATACAGTAACTATCGGTTGTATCAACAAAACAACACTTGGTGTTTGAACATTTAGATAAATCTTGTTATTATTTAATGGTCATTTTACTCCTTTGATAATAAGTATGTACGTTAAGATTGTACCAGCCACCTGTTGATTAAATAATTATCAAATAATTATTAAAAAGCATCGCTTATGTTTTGATTTTGGTTATTATGTCATTAAGGCTATAAAATGCATGGCATACCGTCACTAACAAATTCCTATTGATGCTGAAGAATCCCCAACCATTAATAGATGGTGGACACATCATTAGATGAGAACAGTACATGTGATATTCAAGCTTTGCCTGAAACGAAAATTTGTAAAACATGTTACTTTTGAGCCGAAGTAGTTTTGTAATCATTTAAAAATAAATTTTACTTTAATATCTGCTGAAACAGGCGTTATTGTAATCATTCCTGATTCTTCATACGCAATATTATCGAGAGAATCAAGGACCTGCATACATTTTAATAAGTAATAATTAAGCATGATACATTTACTAATACCAGTGCCTTAAAATTGTGATAAATTCCGTGCCTTGATATGTTTAAAAATTGTATTGTGTAAAATGACTGAGTTGTTATTGCTTACCTTTGAGTTAACCTTTGCAATAAGTAGGCAGTCCACGATGAAATATACAAATATTGCAAACATGAGAATCGTAGTCTCAAGATGCATATCAGTTGGACTCGTAGAATCTGTGTTTTTACTTATTAGGCAAATTAGGAGAAAAATTTGCATGGAGAACCATAAGAAGATTAAGAAGGAAAAATTGTGATTTACACCATGAATCAATTTGCAAATTTCACGATGTCTTAATGCGAACTTCTCGAGAATGCCATTATTATATTCATTACTGTGTTCTTTAATTTTATGCTGATTGTTAAATTCTGTCAGCATTTCAAAATTAATGTTTATCAAGATAATAGTAAAAGAAAAGATGTTTAAGCAAGTGAGAAAACAGGGCATCAAGTACATCATCGCAACTGCACTAGACAGACATACTGCAACGTAAATGATTTGACAATTTAGAACTTCTACAAGTTCGGTTCTTCCAGTGCAATTAAGCTGACTAAACGACACTTTGTTTAGATACGAGACTGTGTAAAAAACACTGCGAAATGTGCACATAGCCCCAAAAATTAAAATCAAAACGTTACATGTCACGAAAACAATCGTCCAAAATCGGATTTTATTCTCTGCAGTATATTTTGTAGAATTTGGGCAGCCATCCTGAACTTGATTGGAAATTGTCTTGATTACTGTGGATATAAAACTAGAAATTGAATTTTGTTTTATTAAGAAAGTTATGTATGTAACTATAGAACAGTAATTAAATAAGCACATTGCAGTCGTTATAGTAGTTGCTAGAAATCCGTTGTTATAAGCTCTGAGTAACAAACTTATGTTCTCAAATGCAGTAAAACCAAATAACAGCACAATAATACTTTTGTAAAAATAGAAAGCGCACTTGTTGGATTTCTGGCTGTTGGTGTTGAATTTCAAGCGAATATCAATACCAAATATCAGCATGAAATAGGTCAGTAGTTTCACTAATCCAATTTGCGATTTGGAAGTAGTACCCTTCCAAGCATTCTTCGAAGTTGCAAGCATTATTGATGTAATTTGAACTTAAAAATTACCGAATCTAGTTGATTTTGTTCCAAAGCCTGGGGACAACAATTACCAATTGAATCATACGCTCGTAAAATTGAATATTTGACGTTGAAATGCATTTGTGAAGTTCAAGTTTGTGTAATGAAACAATCTATTTAATTGACAAGGTCTTCATTCTTTACACGCAAAAATAAACACATTATTCATTAGAAATGTAAACAACATAACATGAATTAATATATAGGCATTTGTCAATTATTTCATTACCAAGGAATATATGTGTTTTAATTCCATAATGACTTTTCAAGTGGTCATGGTTTAATAAGTCATTATCTGTAATTAATTTCGGCACACTATAAAATTGAATAGATACAAATGTAAAACACATCAATTTATACTAATCAATCGTTATCTGCAGCAGTTTTGATGTCCACACCCATAAATGTCATTGATTAGTTTACGTTAGTCCCAATGCTGTTTATTTGTCCCGTATAAGTTAAACCGACATAAGGTGCTTTCTACAATTACTTACAGATGCAGTAAATTTAAACGGAAAATTTATTGAAATCAACTGTTTAATATAGAGTTGAAATAACATTAGTTAAAAGTAAATAATACATGCACATGTATCTTAAATTATAATTTTGTTCCCTCATCAATCAATTCCATAAAGTACAAGTGTGTAGGTTAATACTGTCCCAATGATCTGAAATAATGGATGTATAAAAATGATCATTAAAAATATTGGATCATTCAAGAAAAACAAATTGGTTAGACTTAAATCTTACCGTCAAAACAAATGCCTTATTTATTGTAAAAAATCCACAGCCAGTTAAGCTCACCGGAGCCATCAAGTGGTTGGTCATGTAAAGAATATGCGTCGAGTGGCACTGTGAAAAATATTTTTATTCGCACATTTTACAAAGCTTTTTAAAAATAAGAAATAAAAGTTCAACTATACCTCTGTATTCGTGGTTTCCTTCTCTTGAATTATTCCTTGGATGAAAAGCTTTAGAGTAGACACAACCTGTGGAAAATACAACGAAAATTATGTTTGATCATTGAAGTATGTAGCTGATAAAAAAAAACTTGATAAAAGCCAAAAGGCAGATCTGGAAGACTTTATCGGCTGTAAATCCAAATTATTTAGAGAGTACTTGAACAATTTTTTGTAATTTGATTATATCATACAACACGAGCATAATGACAGCTGGCTGTGTGTATTGGGGGGAGGCATATTGGGGATATATCCCCCTCCCCCGGAATCCAAGATATTTTACAAATTAAAAGCCTAATCGGCAAAATATAACAGAAGAATTGCGCTTTAGCGTTAAAATTGCGACTTTTCTAAGGTAAAAGTGCAATTTTTAAGGTAAAAACGCATTTTTCTGCATTATAAGTGTCATTTTTCTTAGGTAAAAATTCACATTTTTTAAAAGTAAAAATACGATTTTTAAGGTAAAATCACAATTTTTCTGCATTAAAGGTACGATTTCACCTGGGCCAAGTAATTCTCGGCTATGTCAGAGCCTGCATAATACTGCGATCCTAAATATACAGCCAAAATGGTCGACCTAAAGATTCCCCCATCCCCCCTCAAAAGTATAAATTTTACAAAAGTTTTTATAGATGTTTGTAAACTACTAACCTCTTCGTTAACCTTGATGACAAACAGTGTTACAGTAACAAAGGGCAACACCGTACAAAGTAAACTCAACAGAACACAAAATGAAAATGTGCCTGAAACGTGGTAAAAAATTTTCAGCGAACGGATCCAGAAACATGTCGTGAGAGTTTGGGTGGCACTCCAGGTCAAAAGAAATGGAGCAAAAATATCTTCGGCCTCTGCAACCAGGCCGCAAGCTTCCCTATGAAGAGCGTAGAACTTAATGTTGGAGCACTTAGTTTCCGAATTATTCAGCAAAGTGCGAATGTGGCGAAAAGTCAAGTACATAAGTTGACAGAGCACCAATAACAATGCCACAGTTACGAGATCAAAAATATGAATTTGAGTAACAATCCATTGAAAACTCCAAGATATGGGACTCGACTCCATGAAATCTAATTGAAATATTATAGAAACGTTCACTAATTGGGCCATAATCTGATTGGGCTCTTTTGGCATATAAACGAGGATGAGTCTCTGGCTCAATTCCATCACGAATGCAAAAATAAAGCCAAACAAGTAGAAATACTCTAGGCGTTTCATCTCACGTCGAATTACTGTGTAACTGGTCCCAAAATCCGTGTTCAGGCTTGTGCAAATACGTTTGAAAAACTGCACAATCTTCTCACGTTTTCTGATCACTGTAACATAACTGATGAAAGATGAAAGTCCAGAGGAAACGGTGGGAACACTGCCGTACAGAAGCACAGATTCGACGTTCAAAACCCCGTAAATTATCAAGTTTCCAAAAACAGTCAAGATTGTTGCTATGAAAGTTCCTGTTACGATTTTGAGACATGTCAAGATGATGCATTTGATGTTCGATGACTTCTTGGAGCACAGTTCGATGCCAAACAAGCGAAAAACCCAAACTACCAATGGAATCAATTGTGTAGTTGTTGGATTTTCCAATTTTTTGGCCCGGGATGAATTTTCCATGAGTTTCAATGACAACTTGTCAGGAAGGCTGTTGTCAGCTGCCATGTTGCACTACCACGTACTGCAGTAAAACCAGGATTTGGAAAGAATCAGTTGTTTTTCCCAATTGGCAATGAACGTTTCTGAATTCAATTGTATTCATATGTGACGTGTTAGATTAAATACAATTGGAAGTTACTATGATATCGAGACCATGTTTCCTCTCAAACCTTTCGTAGACTGTTTGCTAATATCACAAGCCCATATTATTGGCCATGGAGATAACCACACAAACCGTTAGATTTGATGAAAAACCTGAAGTGTTTACATCGTGCGGCAGTGACACACATAGGGCTTTAAAGATAACGAAGGTCTGATAGATCAGTGTATTGTTTGGTTTTCTGTTGGCACCAGCATTTTAAGTGTTCAGTACGTGACAATATTGCATGGTCATTTTGGGCGGCGTTAATACCAACAGTCGAAAGTTCGATATCATTAAACTAATTTCGTGTTCTAATTATAATTGGGCGTTGTCGTATATTAAGGAATATAGATGCCATAAAATGGTTGTACTGCCAGTAAAATGACTAAATATGATACAGGTCATGCATCTTATGTTTATAGTCTACAATATGTTTTGAACGTAATAATATATTTGTTTTATTGCCCACTTAACTGTTATAAATGTTCTTATTGTCGAAATAATATTTTGAAAATGTCCTACTCCTCAACACTGTTGCTAGAAATTTCATTGTTTATTTTCTGGAATTCAATACTGATGTGGTATAATTTACAGTATTATATAATATGTAATAATGGTTTTACAGTTTTGTCAAACATTTTATCAAAATGTTTGTTTTAATTGAAATACACATTTATAACATCTTAAAAGGTTTTTAAGCTGAGATATCCCTTTTAAATTTAACTAGTGGCAAGTATACCGTTAGGGCTCTCGGAATTGCTTTTTGTAAATTGTATGGATATGTATCCTATTACTTGGTTTTAACACATGTTGAAACCATGTTTACATGTTTTAACAAGCTGCATGCTTTCATAAACAAATGGAATCCCTTACATAAACAAAGTACAGAAGCTAAGATAAACAACCATAACATAATAAATAAAATTTCAGGAATGTACAGTTAATTACAGAATTTTGAAGATAGTTACAATATTTTCTTCATGCTTAGCATCTCCTACCCATTTAAGGGGTTCAAAAACAAATTCATTGTTATCATTATCGTATTCAATACCTTAAGGTCATGGAGAATATTCATTGATATATATTTTAAGTTCTTAATCAGCAAAACATTTAAGGTGTCACAAAAAACCTTTTTTGGTATTACAAATCACTTTTTTTGTTTAGCGTAAAATGCCACCTGATAAGTGCATCTCCCTAATGAATCAACAATATTATTCAAGACCCTTCTTGTACTTTAGCTGCACACTTACCTGATTGTTAACTTTGATGGTGCAACAGGTGACCACCGTGAAAGGACAGACGGCAAATATCAAATTTAGCATGCTAGCACCAACGAACTGGACTGACTGTAGGAGGTGGAATTTAATGGTCCTTATCCAAAAGCATGTGGTCAGCACTTGAGTGGCACACCACACCAGCAGAAATGGGGCAAAAATACGATCTGCTTTGGCCACCAGGATGCTGGCTTGGCGGTGCTGCCTATAGAACTCTTTAGCGTCCATTCTGATAGGACTACGCAGTTGGGACTTGATCTTCTTGAAGGCCATGACCAGCAGATGACAGATGATAGCGTAAAGCGAAACTGTTAACAGGTCAAATATGTGGAAATAAGCGAATGCGAACTGGACGGCCAAAGAGACGATCCTTATCCTCTTTGGGTTCAGGAGACGGAGAGTACAGTTTTCCAGAGATTCTTGGAGGACCTTGGGATGTGGCGAGTAGAAGATGAGGAACCGACTGCCGATCTGCATGGCGATCAAGCCGACGATCCCACCAAAGATGAACCGACTACACCGCCGAACATCACTGCGGAAGATCGGCACGTTGGTACCAAAGCGGGAGTCCAACTCTTGCAGAGCGGTCTTGAAGAAGGACAACAGTTTTTTGCGTTTCCTTATCAGATTCACGTAATTGATCAAAGAAGAGGCACCGAAAGACAGGACTGGCACCGTGGAGTAGAAAAAGATTGATTCTGCAGAGTTGAAGATTATGAAACCAATGAATCCCCCAGAAATCACCATGATGGCTGCCTGTAATGTCAACGTGACTGTCTTTAGAAAGGCGAGGAAGGCCTTGGTCGATCTTGCTGGCCGATTTCTTCCCATTTCGATGCCGTAACACCTGAAGGCCCTGGCCAAGAAAGGCGAAAATTTGGCAAATTCGTATATATCTGATGCATCCGAATCTTTCTGTCGCCACACTATCGTCCTGGGACTGCAAGAGTCATGGCGGTGTCTGAAGAACATAGACGATTTTCTGGCCGATTGCTGAAATTTCATACGTATGGGATGCATGACCAATATACACCATTTGTCGATAAAACCTGCTTATTTTGTGAGTGTTTATGGTTTTCTAGCCGTCTTATAGCGTACAAGGTCCGGGAACTGTGATTGGTCGCAACGCCTCACCCATAAGGCAATTAATCTCATTTATTTTTTGAAAAAGAAAAATATTTGCTATCTCTTTCGCTTGCCTACCGATCATAAATTGACTAATTAAGTAGATATCGGTTTAATTAAGTTTGGCAAATTTCGTTTTTATAATCGGTGACCAGAAATCTGCTCCATTAAGGTAAATATAACGAAAGCGACTAAGTTATTGAAGGGAGGGCTCCTTATTACCAGACGCTATCCGTTCTGCAAATCTGCGGTCATTCAACGATTTAATGAAAGTTGGTAAACAACTGACAAATTGTCGACAGTTCAAATTAATGGTTTGTAATAACATTTGCAAAATTGGAGGTCGACTTGTTTTTACCCATTTGATTATTCATTATGCATGGGTACATATGACAGGGAATGGAATAGTTGAGTCATTGTTAAACTGTGTATAATATAGTATTTTTCAACCTGTGTGCAGCCAAGAGTCTACTGGTGTGCCGCAAAAAGCTAAGGGTCCGGGGGTGTTACATAAATTGTGACTGACCTTAAAAATTGTTAAAACACTTTGTTTTCAAACAGATGCTACCATTTTTTTTACAATAATGTGGAATTGTATTTAATGGAATATCTTTTAAAATTTCATAACTTTCTGATGTATACCGCAACAAGATTTTACAAAGAGGAGAACATTTCCCGTTTATTTCACTCAGATTCACTGGAGGAGTTTTGGTTGTGCTATCAAATCTGTACCTTATCTTCCAGTGTTTTTAATTGTTGTACAGCGACAATTTTAGGTCTTGCTTAAGGTATATTTTGAATTCAATACCTTTAGGTACTGGGAAATCATTGACATATTTCAGGGACCTAATCAGCACCATGTTTAAGGTGCTACAAAATACCTTCAATGTTGCCTCCTTTCCTTAACACCTTAAAACCTTTCCTTAAAGGAGCTTGATAAAACCTTCAAATGTGTAGTATTTGTGACAAATCTAAACAACTTTCTTGGTATTCCAAATCACCATTTTTATTTAGAGTGTAGAATGATCGAATGCCTTACCTGATAATTGATACGAATTGCTTGTACCGAGATGGCAACAAACTTAAGCAAGTTACATATGAGATTGAGAAGCACCGAGTAGGTCAGCAGCGAGGATGTCATGTGAGTCGCTTTGATGGAGCGGATCCAGAAGCACATCATCAGGGTCTGGGTCCCACACCAGATCAAGAGAAACGGTGCGAACACTTTTTCTGCTTCAGCTACAGCCGAGACGGCTTCTTGGTAAAGCCAAAAGAAGCTGCTGTTGGTAGCACTGCCCTTGGAGCGCTTCAGACTAAGATTTAGCTCCAGGAACGGCTTCAGGAGCAGCTGGCACGTGAACACGAAGATGGACATGCACAACACTTCGAACATCATTTCGTGGGCTATAAAGAGTTGCATGACCAGCAAATATGGGGTCGGTTCCTTGGTATAGAGTCGATCCAGGGGTGTATCGTGAAATGGAAGTGTAAGCTTTGTTTGGTGAGAGCGTACTACCAAGAAACGTTGAGCGACCTGCACTAAGTACGAAATGGAGAAAACAATAGCGAAAATGTACTCCCAATGCTTAACTTTTCTGCGAAATTCGCCTTCCTCGAGGTCGAAAACAGTGACCATTTTGCGGTGCAGATCGCCGAAAAACAATATCAAACGCTTTCTTCGTCGCATCAGAAGGATGAAACACATAAGCGACGAAAATGCTGAAGAAAACACAGGAATCAGGCCTCGGAACAGCACCACTGACCCGGCATGTGAAATGATGTGGGCCACCATGCTGCCATACAACAACATTATGAAAGTCTGAAGGAAGAATGTGAAGACTGCCAACAGGAGATGGACCTTTCCTGGTGGTTTTTGGTTTAGCTGGAATCCGTACCATCCAAAGACCCATCGGGTCAGAGGAAGGTAGTCCAAGAGGTTGGCGGTTAATGTCACATGATCGACCATTGGGTTTTTCTCGGTTGGGTCATCTTGGTTGATGGTCACTAATGTAGTCTTGACAGTGGGATTCATCCTTGTGTTGTCCAGAAATAAAAACACTTGGGAAACATGCGTTAATCTGCTGGCCTGGGTGCACATTAGACTGCAGTTGATATTGCCAGCAGTGGAGGGTCTCTCGAAGAGATACCAAATATTAGTGGTTGTTACCAAGTGTAAAAGCTTGCCTAGTCTGACGTTTGTTGAGAGTATGGCATGTGGTACTTGTATAGCTTTTATCAGCCAGCGCGATTTTAATGTAATGATGCAATAATTGAGAAGTACTTCATTGAGATAAATGTTGTTAAAATAATGTTTTTAGCCTATTTTATGATGATCTGTTTCATGTTTGAATACAATTCTGTTACAAAACAATGATAAAGGGAAATTTCCGCACTTAAGAAGAGAGAAAGTTGTCAAAGCTAGAATGAAGACCTCAAAGTTTTTTTTAAAAAAAGTTAACAACGTTGGAATAATGTTGTAGGTTTTGCGAATCTTTATTGATTTACTTATTTGTTTGCTAATAACTCAAGACATAGTTACTTAATGTGTAAGAAATTCAATGCGTCTAGAAGCTATCTATTTGTTACAGGTTAATTGATCACGATTGCTAATTTTACAAAACTTGGTACATTTGACAATAATCACATTATCACTATTACAGATAACTATGTAAATTCAACATACATGTTCCATACATTAAGAGAATACATTTTTAACACTTTAAAAATGTTGATCACGATGGAATATCACCTGTAAAATTGGCCGAATAAATATAATTAGTGCTACTTTATTTGCAATACACAATGCCAGTACAGAGTAATTCACAAATTTCTATTGATGCAATTCGAAGAGAATGATAGAGTACGTTATAATTGTTCCAGTTATCTGAAACAAATAGAGTCAATGTGTAATTAAGAAAACAGTTCTCGTATCAAAATCCCCCCCCTTCCTCTCTACGCCTCTGAATATAATACACGAATTCCCTAAAGGATTACCTCGAAAAGCGGAAAACAACGGTTTTTGTAATGCTTTCGAGCGTTGTATTTGAAAAGTTGGATTTTTGTAAGTTCCAGTCAGAGCTTGGACTTACTTGTGGGTCATGAAGGAACAAGCATAAATAGAAGTTCCAAGATGTGTAGCTTTGTGATTGCGATGGCCGAGTGGTTGAGCGCAGGGTCATGATGCTCACGTGGGTTGGCGTTGATGTGAGTTCGAGTCCGGTCGTGGGCTCGCATGTTTTTGATACGTAGCTGTGTAAAATGAAGCATAAGTAGAAGTTTTAAAATACAGGTTAATGTGCGCGCCCCTTGGCTCTGAGGTAACGCGATGAGATTAACAATGGTCGTGCTCGATGTAAAACTATTCCTCTGATCGAATCCTGGCTCTGTGTCGGGTGTAGAGAAAGGGGGACTGATACCCGGTAGTAGTTACCGGACCCAAATCGGAGCTGAAGTGCAAGGGTTTTGCTCCCCCCATCCCATCTATTTATTCCACACCCCATCTATTTATTCCACACCCCATTCTATTTATTCCACATTCCATTCTATTTATTGCATGTATTCTATTCCATTTTATTATTATTAATTCTATTTTTTCCCCCACATGGAGCATAAAATAATAAAATAGGGGAAGTGGAAGTAGATAAATAGAATATTGGGGGGGGGGGAATGATAGATAGAAAATGGGGGTTAGATAGAATGGGGGGGTGGGGGTTAGATAGAATGGGGGGGGGGGTTGGATAGA
>JAQGBW010000387.1:0-44071 GCA_034698625.1 Julus scanicus | reverse complement strand
GGCTCATCCCCTGGCGTTGGTGTTTAGCCCTCGTGTTGCAGAAATAGGCCAACGTTAAAAATCAACAAACAAACAAAGCATTGTTATTTCATGATTGTTTGTGAAATGTCATGAAAAGTTTTGTAATTAGCAGTTTAAAATCACATGACAGGACTATCCCTAATTGTATACCCTAACAAAATCCCGCCAAAAAAAACGCCTTTCTAAAATTCTTTGTTTCTAAAACATAGCCCAAGTAATTTGAGTTTCTGAATTAGATCACCATTTAATTAATGAATGTTTTTTTTTTTAATTTTCTGAAAAAAAAGTCATGGCAGTGCTACCCCAATGGTCTCTAGGGATCAAAATCCCGCCAAAAAGCGCTTTTCTAATTCACTGCTGTGGTAAAGGGCAACGACTTGCGCTACTTTTTGAATGGTATAAACCAGCATCCATCCAATAGCCAGAAATATAAACCAGGGATTTGATGCATCAAAAAAATTCTTTAGATTCTGTGCCTGGCTTTGCGGCACACAAGGATGACAAAATAAATGCGAAGATTAAATTACAACAGCATGATGTACGCAAGAAGTACTTCTACATTAAAAGACTAAAAAAAATGTACAGACTGTATAACTGCAAAGAAACTAGAATAAAAACGCGATATTGATTAGAACAGATGTCACGAAACAGTTTACGTGTTAATGTACTATGAATTAGCTATTTTTTGTCCGGGTGTACATTGAAAAATCTCTACAAAGGTCATGGCTTTTTTTCAGAAACGCATCTGAGAAGCAACAGGTGGATGCATAGGAGTAATGAGGGCACAGAGGCTTTAACATTTTTCAACTAAATTATATTTTCAGCTAAAAAATAAGACATCACATCAGACAGCCTTAAAATTTGCAAACTAGTAATATGCAGTAGGTCAAGCATTCGAATAAAATTAATGTATAATTATGTACTAATATTTCTTTACAGTTGAGCCTGTCTAAATGCATCCTGTGTAAATGAATAACCTCTCTAAAGGCATAAAATAAGCCATTCCCGACTTGGTTACCCGTGTATAAATGAACCTGAATAAATGCATAACCTGTCTAAAAGCATATTTTTCACCGGTCCCAAGCGCATGCTTTTAGACAGGCTCTACTGTAATAGGATATTTAATTTTTAATATAATCATTCTTGAAATAAAGCCTATAGCCTACGTATTTATTAACAGTTTAAATATTAATTATTTCAGAATTCCGACTCCATTTTCTAGCCAACTTCGAGATTTGGCACACGTGCCATTTTCGGGTTACTGTCTTTCAATTCTTACTCAATGAAATTATTTATGGGTAGTAAAAAAATAAACTAGCTATAACTCAAAACACTTCAAACTTTTCACATAATAATACCCTAGCCTTAACTCCAAGATAAAAAAAATAATTTTGACATTGAAAAAATTCATTTAAACAATCTAAGAAACATTGAGGCTCATAGTAGGGATATTAGTTGACGACTTTCATTATTCATGTATCAAAACTTTTAGTTGAAAACTAAAATAATCCGAAAGTATCAAACAAACAAAGAATGTGATTGATATAGAAAAACCAAAATTATTACGCAGTATATTTACATGGAATCCTCATGAACCTATGCTGAAAAACATAAATATTATCTTTCGGAGCAACATTAACTTTTTTTAATGGGTTCCCACGTAAATATGAACTAGTAAATAAGTCGCGAATCAAAATAATAATAAAAAAGCCACAGTTTTTCAGCGTAATTGAATACTCGCAATGCAAATTAAATTGCCGTTAAGTTGGCAGCAATGATGATAGATGGGGCTGGTAGATGAAGTGCCAGCAGCATTAAGACATTGCATACAGTACAGTAAATCACAGGCAGCGTTTTTTTTTTCAACAAAATAACTAAGGGGAATTTTTTTTCGAAGCCATGCAACAGTAGACTAAGATGACATCTTTCATCCTCACTTGCCGTTATTAATCAACACCACATTGAAAATGATGGAGAAACGCAACACGAGTTGCGAGGCCAGGGCCCCTATTGGAGGTGGGGGCTACATGTAGTTATTTATACCCAATTAAGCTAGGACAAGCAAAACAATAACAGCTTTAAACCGGCATATAACCACTGCAAGCCATGAAATATTTTTTTTTTTGTATAAAGATACAACTTTTACAATTTATTTGGGCACTTATTCTTATTTACTTTTCAAAATTTGTGCACTTGTTTTAAAGATCAAACACAAATTAATAGCATCAATTCTGAGGTTATGATATCAAGCTGTGTTAGTTTGATTAATTGCGAAGTATATATATAAATGATATGGAATTCCTTTGAAATGTTATAAATATGTTTAATATATCCATGGGAAAACATTTGTAGAAAATAAATAATCTGACAACGTTATATATTTATTTCCAAACCTGTAGTTGTAATTTTGGATGGACAACTAAGGATTAAGATTTGATTTCACAAATTATTAAGTAAGAATTTGAAAATAAATTTCTTACTGAAATTATATGATATACCTCAAGTTCATACCATACAAATTCCATAATTAGTGCAAAATAAACATCCAATGAAAAATAAACTTGTTCATCTGAGCAAATGTGATAGTAATTGCTTCAAATTGTAGTTTTGAATAAATTCAAGTTAAAAGCTAGTAGATTTGAGCTATTTTTTCTGAAGTTTTATGATTTCAATTCCAAAAAGGCAAAATGAAGTCCGCTTGAGCTAGTGCATTGACTCAAATTCTGAACAGAATTTTAATTTCCATTATATGAATATACTTTAACATCTTACTAAGAATGAAGCAAATGTTTGCTTGGCACAATTCCCTGAACAAGGCCATGGTATCAATAAAGAAATGAACATAAAATAATTGTCAATCTTACCGTGCATTTATTCGGCTTGTCTCCAGAGTGCACCCTCATGTGAATGAGCAGCTTATATCTGGCATTGAATGGTCTGTATCTCCTGGGGCACCCTTGCCAAAAGCAGGTGAAATCCTCTCCTTTTCTCTGGTCGATATGGGCCTTTTCAATATGCTGTACAAGTTCGTCTCTATCAAAATAGATGGATGAGCAGTCGATCCACTTGCACACGTGGTTTTCTATCAATTCGTCAGCAGGCTGTTGCTGCGAGCCACTAAGGACGTAATCAAATTCTGACTCGTTATCGAAAATGTTGGAATCACTGTCTTCTGAGTTGCACCTTTGTGCCGCTGATTGCAGACGGCGATACTGCTGTCCTTGGACGGTGGAATTGTTGTGGTGATCTAGGTATGGTACAGGATGGTGATTCTCCTCCACTTCCCTAAGTCCTGCAACAACGTCTTCCAGTTCTGGAAAGTCCAGTCGTATGTTTTTCAGATTGTTTTTGTCTTCAAATGCCTTTTGGGCTGAGTCGTTCAAATCCTGGCCGTAAGAATGGGATTTCATTTCAATGTCCAATGAGGGTGACAAGGGTTGTGTCCCATCTTCGCATTTGATGACTGACAAGTCAACGTTGTGATTGACGAACGAGTCTGCCTTAAACAAATGCTGCTCCAAGGCTTGCAGTGTGTTTTGGGGCATGACTAGATGGTTCTCAAAAGCACCGGAAGTTTGGCCCTTGGAATGGTACGTACCCGAGGTCTGCTCCAGGTCTTGCATGTGTTGGTAGACAAGTTCAGGAGCTGGATACTCGCCGTCTTCCCCGTTGTCCGGACCTTCTGAAAAGTTCTGGATGCCCATGGGTCCAATGGCACTGGGGTGGTTGTTGTTCTCGTACTGAGGGTAGTTCCCACCGCTGGAATAGTAAAGTCCGGTGAGGCTGCTCTTACGGGCCGACAGGTGTCCGTAGCAGCCCGGCTTTTCTGCATTGCCACTGGAATAGGGCGTTGGAGAGGCACTGGTGGAGGAATTTCTAGAATTGGAAGAGCTCAGGTAAGCAACCAGAGAGGTTGGCGAGCTCCTGATGATACTGTTCAGGTCCAGAAGCCCCTCTGCCGACAACGGGGATACCGAAAGGGCCCTCTTGTTTCTACGTCCACCTTCGGAGGACACAGACAGCCTGGCAGTGTGCCTCGGACTCAAGAAACTGGACGTGGACATTGGGGACAATTCGCCAAGAGGCAAGGGTGACAAGGAGTTGGCCCTGAGACCAAATTGAGCCAGATCGTTGTTGGGTGGCATGAGGGTGTCGATGCGAAGCTTGGTGATTGGGGACAGATTTCCAGCAGTTTCTTCTTCAGAAGGTGACAAGTGTTCGTCGATGATGATGCTGATCGGGGTCAGAGCCACGAAAGAGTTCCAAGATTTTGGAGAAGTGATGGAATCTGGCACTTGTAGCGCAGAATCTTCGGGCTGGCCAGCAGGTGAGGATAATGAGGATGCAGCGCAGGCGGTGGTGATAGCCGAATAGCTACCCATGTCAGGGTTAAAAAACCCTGAGTGAGAAGTGTTCGTAGAGGCGGAGTTGTAATCGTCTGTTGAGGAGGAGCTGGCTTGAGTGTCCACCGCTGAGGGAAACGATGTAGTTTGGCACGCAGAAGAAACAGCTGGGGAGGACTGACAGTGGACCATCTTGGAATTATTTGCTGCCAACAGCCGGCTGGACCGAACAGCTCCAGCAGCCAATGGAGGCTCTTGCACGCTACAGGACGGCGTGCCATTGGGTGAAAATCTTTTGAACGCTTTGCTGAGTTTGTCAAAAGTCGTGCAGTTGTTGTTGGGTGGGGGCATATCCATCATCGCCGAGGTGGAAACCACTGTTTTGCCACTAAGTGGTGGTGGCAAACGGTCAGGTTTAACGACACTGGAAGGCCTTGCAGACGAAGTTCGGCACAACATCTTCCGAAGTTCGTATTTCACTCTGGAGGACGATGGCATGTCAGCCAGGCCCAATTCAGACTTGGAAAACTGGGCTTCATGAGTGCCTTGATCGTTGACCTTTGCTGAAGCAAGCTTAATAGTGGGGTTGGCACAATGATGGGTTTGGGTTTGCTTGGTTTCACTGTCCTGAGTCTGCTCCATGAAATCACTAACACCTGAATTCAACAAAAAAAAAAGAAATAACATTCATTTCATTAGATTAAATAGAATGAACAGACATTCCACAAGAAATTGTAAAATAAATGAATGTTTGAAAATAGATGAATCTTTGCAATATCTGGACAGAGATCAAATACACTGAAATTTAATTATTGTTATTATTTTTTGGAATTAAATGACCAGTCAATGAAAAGTTCTGAGATAGTCAAAATTATAAGGCCTCAAATTTATCTTTCAAGAATAAAACTTCACACATATGCACATTGAAATTTATTTAATAAAAATCATTGAGAAGGGCCTAATCAATCTGAGTTGTAGTACCAGATAATTCTCATGTGGTACAGTATCGTTATCTATGGCTCCATCCTGAAGTTAGTGTAAGCCTGTTCAAGCAGTAGCTCTACAAATCCGTTTTTATATTCATTTTTTTTTCTTGCTCTCTCTCGCTCCTTATTTTTTTGTTAAATCAAACACTGCAGATGTCACGAGTATATATAAATGTATAAAATGGAGTCCATCTCTTGGTGAATGGCCTTCTAATGATATGGGACCACATGGCTCAAATCACAATAAACACGAGCATAGGGAGATATCCTGAAGGGAGTAATACGAGAAATAAAAGAGGATAAATATTAAATTAAATGGCTTTTGAAATATTAAAACAAGTCCATTATGATTTTCATGTCAATGTTGAGCCATTAAAACCCAATTAAAAGTAGGGGCCTTTGGGCTTACCCTTCATCCAAACGTCATAACAACGTCTTCAGCTGCGTATAAGTTTCAAGAGCATAAAGTATATTCTACGACCAGATGCTCGAATGTTTCGTGCCTAATTTTGCAAAAATTTTACAAAAGAAAACTAATCCACTTGTTTTTTTGAGATTGTAGATATGCATTTAACCAATTAGGATTGGTGCTTTTCCTTATTTAAACGAGGAATGTATATGTAGTTTGCAAAAACATGCTCAATCGCTACAAAATGGCGGACAAGTAATAAATTCCAGGAAATAATTAGGAAATGAATTTGGGATGCACAAATATGGTTTTTCGTGGGCGGAAAAGTTGCATTCTTTCATCATGTACTAATATTACCGAGAAAATGGCGGTAAAACAAGCCCCATTCCCTGGCTGAATTCTGTATCCACCCCCTTGCAGCCCGGTTTGCTATATGCAAATGTTTAATTTTTGCAACCACTAATTTACACTTTTTATACGAAGCTTTTAGTTTTTATACGAGGAGGGGGATAATGTTCGTTTTTAGCTTCTCCGTGACTAAGATAAGATACGAAGTCAGGCTTCTGTTTTGCCCTGCAATACATATTTGATTTCAGCTTGTAGTCTGTGTCATCATGTACAGCTGTCTGCTGTGATGCCATCAATCATGCTTTGGACATAAAACCCCAATTTCTGCCCTGGTCTGCAGGCTAGTATCATGTGCACAACCCAAACGCTTATTTGGTCCCAACCAATTGGACTTAAATTAGGAGAGATGTCCTTGAGTGCTCGAAATTGAGATTATGATGAGACAATTTCAGTATGGCGTCACATTTTTGACAGTTTTACCCTTACCCTGACCAGTGCTATAATAAGTCAGAAATTCCTCTTTTTCCAAATATATCTGCCTCCATCTGATATTATCTTCCTGTAATTTTTACCAGCAAATATACGTTTGATACCAAACAATAACTAACTTGGAGGAATAAAGTCAAAGTGAAACATGACATTACTTTATGTATGCCTGCACTTCACAAGAAATTTTGAGGTGCATTTTCAAGCTAGTCGATTTTATAAAATATCTAAAATATCCATTCCTATTAGAATTTTCAATATACAATACATTTGCATATACTTTTTCGATTATGGTTACTGAAATATAAAAATGGCAAAAACAATAATCGAGGAGGAGAAGGAGGAGGGAGGGTGAAAAATTAATCTTGCGATGTCTGGTAGTCAGTAAAAGTTGTACCGACTGAAAGATTTCATTGTACTAATATATACAACCACGAGCAATTGACATTCACTTAATAAATGTGCATCTGTAGCCATTGAAGAAGCCCCACTGACCCTGACAGTAATATATTCACGGTCGCAGTCATTAGGTCATTATGTACTGAAGTTTCTATTTCCTTTCAGATCACAATTTAAAAATGCTCCCTGAAAAATGAAAAGCAACTTTGCATGATCATTAAGATATGATGATGAACTTGAGCCCCGGGATCATAAAAAGCTTCATAAAATTAAAAACCCTACCAACTTCTTTTTGCATATTTGCAGCTGTGCGTGTCATACATGATCTTCATATAAACGTTTGTTCGTTTTAGCTAACCAGAAGTTTTTCTTTGCTGAGTTCAATTTTACAAAATGATTTATAGTATAAGATTATATTTGGAGCACTATAGAAAATTTGTTCTTGGAAATGTCAAAAGTAGAGCTATTTCGATTTGTGTGACTTTACTTAAAATTGTAATCCACTTCACCAATTTTGCCATTCATGATATTTATGTATGCACAAAGTGTATACATGTTTAGATGGATCCTCGAGAGCACAAAAATGTCTTTAAATAGTTTCTAATGCAGTGTTCGTCAACCGGTGTGCCGTGAGGAGTCTACAGGTGTGCCGCGGAAATTTGTGGAAGGACTGAAATACACTTATTGTAGATAGAAAACATTAAAAATGGTCATCAAGGCGCATATTTCCGTCCAAACATGATTTTTCTTCATTTCACTGAGAAAACTATAAAAAACAACATTAAAAAATGTTTGATGTGCCGTGACAATTGTAACCCTTTGGTCAATATAACACGCCAATGTACATTTGAGTGCAAAAAAATCGACTCACCTGCATGAATCTAGTAAAAGTATGGTTTTCTCAGCAACCAAATGTCCGATTTAAAATTGGAAAAATGTGTTTTGTAAACAATTTATTCCTCTTTATAATTCGCCTAATTTGCATAAAATTCCTGATGCATCAATGCGGCGAAAAATGTTGGCCCAAATTTTCATTATTTATGCCATATGCATCGTTGTACCCCTGTGCATGGCTACAAGTGTTTCTGAAGGCAATTTGATTATCAGAGCTTAATGAACACAAATCCAGACATTTTGTTAATTAATAGTTTCTCGATAAAATGACCACTCCACCAAAAGTAGCCGCACGAGTTGTGGGCTATTCTCCAAAGAAATTTGGTAGAAATCCCTTTCACATTAGGCGAATTATAAACAGGAATAAATTGTCTACAAAACACATTTTTCAGATTTTAAATCGGACATTTGGTTGCTAAGAAAAATACATTTTTACTTGATTCATGTATAGGTGAGTCGATTTTTTTGCACTCAAATGTATGTTCTCGTATAGTGAGACGTGAGCTGAAAAAGGTTGAAAAAACATTGAGAACTTGTCTGCGAAATCAGGAACTCAAATGCCAAACTCTCTTTAATGCAACTATTATTTTTTTTAAAAATGCAAAGTTTTAAAATAGAAATTATTGAGAAATCCACTTCGGATTTTGCAATGCCCGTTTAACAAACTTTTGGAAAACTACACATGGCAGCTAGAGCGATGTGTTCATTTTCTCCTAATTCTCGCTTTCCCTTGTCTTTTCCAGAAAGAGCAACAACCTCAAGTTCTTACAAGACGTCATCAAGTCCAATCCAGTGCTCTGGAGACTGAAAGAAAATTCAAATTTTCCTGCTGGGAATCAGTTCCATAATCCCATGATGGGAATTTTAACGCATCTCTATGCATAAACATTTAGTGATTTCGAGTTTATACATTTCAACACGTTTGCTAACTTCCTGATGCCCTCGCCTCATGTTGGTTTTCCTCTTTTGCTTGAATCAATAGAAAAATAAATTCCCCTTCAGTCCTGTGCCATTAAGGTGGCACCCCAGGTTCCCAGTGGCAGTTTTCCGGGAACGAGGGTGGCCATTTCTGGCTAACAGATGGTCAGGTGGTTCCATCTTGTGGGTCAACGAACCAAAAACTAAATCTAAAGGTTCACTTGGACTTGGGGCAGAAATGTTAGAAGAAAATTGAACAAAAGTCCATGCCTAATCTTTCTTAACAAAACTTTTTCTAAGTCTACCTCCATCGGTTGTGATTTGTATATATTAGATTTGAATTATACAAACATTATGGATTGTGGGTGGTCATTTAAAGTGGATTTTAATAAATCAGCAACCCTTGACAGCCTGCATCAGACCGAATTAATTTATGAGAAATGGAGCCCTGGCCTCAAAAAAAGGTAACAAACTTAAGCATTAGTGCTATAGTTTGGATAGTACACGAGTCAAGGACTTGAGGCCTTTTGTTACACATAAAAACCTTGATCGTGTTAATTTCTTTGTCTTCCCATCCACATTACAATTCGGAAAATGATAACTCCATTTTAATAACTTCTTAAAATAAGTGTGATATAATTGGATATTTATGGTTTCACTGAAAAACCTTATCTTTTTATTGTTATTTTGATATATTTATTTTATATTATTTCGTATTTACCTCATAAAGCTAAAAATGTGAACATCTTACAAAGAGATAAAATTGTCAATCATAACGTAATCAAGGAATGATGAAACAAAGTTTCAGAACTACACTTTATAACAATAAAACCTAGTTATCTCAAGGTATATTTAGCTTCAAGGAATGATTAGCGAGCTGGCTAAAATACAGTAAATTTAGGAGAAAAAAGGCAACATCAAGTTTAATTCTTAGTGATATATTGCTTCAGCTGTTCTGCAAGGATATCTTTTGGAACTTCAACTTATTTAAGTAGGTTTAATATTTTGGGAGGCACAAAACACAGCATCCAGTAGCGAGATTTTTTCTGCACCAACATTACGGAACATTATACACGTTTCTTGTATATCTTTTTTTATTTATATTTATTTATTTTTTTTACTGCAAATTTAACCCGTTGAGAATATGAACTTTAGTTGGCGACAGATGTTTCCAATTTCAAAGACAGAAGAGAACAGTGGTCCGAAATGACACATGAAGAATGTAAAGAGGACTGACTCCATACATAGTCATTGTACCAGAAACAAACTATTATATAAAAAATACAATCGGGCTATGGGTGACTTTAAATTCATATGCACAATTTAGTTGAAAAATAAACAAACTCCAGGTTGCATCTGGTTCTGGGGAATAAGTTGTGAGGACGCTCGTAAAGCATGTTTCCACATGTCCAGTCCAACTTTTGAGTGGGGAAACACTGCTATCATCAAATTGCAATATTTTCTCTTGTAAAATATCAAAACCAGCTAAACAAGGAATTATACTTTACATGTATCATCATTTTTCAGTAGTTACTTGTGTGCTTCTTTTCGTACGTTATTCTTTTCAAAATACTGATATTTCTGAAAAATGTTGGATGAACAGTCCATACACATTTTTTTTTTTTTAAATAATTTATTAATTTTATATTTTTTATTTGAATATGGAAATTTTATTTCGAACATTAAACAAAAATAACTGCTCGTTCTCTAAGAAAATATAATTCATATTCTGTATATATGTAATTGGACAAACTTGAAATAGCGTGCTAGAAATGTTGAAGGCCATGAATGTACCCTTCAGGAGGGGTTCACGATGTCTCAAAAAGCTTTTTGGGTGAACAGTCATGTATACTTAAGTAATGTAGGCCATAATAGGTTATTTACTAGACAGCAATAAATACTGATACAGTATATCACTGGTCATTTACCATGGTGGGAAAACTGGGGTCGAAGAAGATCTGAGCCTAACCTCGCACTATAGTCAGTGGCAAAGACAAGACAGCTAACATTTGGAATCAAAACCAGACCTGCCAAACCCGAGGCCACGATATCACTATTAATCTACCGTGCATACTTATTTGCAAACAAGAAATAAAACGACGTATCGTGGCAAGAGAGTCTTGAACTCCAAAAGGCAGCAGAAGCACCCTAGTACGTCACAGTCGTGGGAGTCATCCTTATTTTGGTAACAAACATGGCGGCAGAAAAGTAGCTATGAGTTCAGAACATCACCCAGTCATTTTGTCTCAGAAAACCAGGCAGACTACACATCTGACCAGTCTGATGATCTGACACCATGGCATCTGGACTCCAGGACACGCAATTGGGCATTGTCTTCAATTATCATCTTTTTGTATTTTAATTGCACATGAATTTTAGTTAAGAGAAATCACAACCCTATGCTTTTCAATAGGTCGGGCTTGTAAAGATACTCACAGTTGAATGAGGGAGGTTTGGGTGGGGATGAGAATTGTTTGGGGTGGCTTGATGGATCAGCAAGGGCCTCATGTTGTTGTTTTTCACTTTGAAATGGTAGATTTTTAAAAAATTAATATACAAGTTTGAAAAATGTCCGTTATTTTGCAACGCTGCCAGCAGGTGGCAGCATGAGATAGGCAAGTTGTGAATGCAAAAATTCAAATAAAAATTTAATTTAAAAAATCTACTATTTGAACGTGAAAATTGACACGATCAGTACCTTGCTGATTTATAAAGCTATTTTAAACAATTTTTATTTTTATTTAATCTATTTTTGTTTGACAATGAGTGTCTTTGAAATTTTCCCATAGAAAGCATTGAAAGGGATAGGGTTGTAATCCCTCTTAAGCTTCAGAAAAAACTACTACTATCATCCATGATACGAGCGTATTAAAGTACCTACACATTACCCAACTCTACTTATAAATTGTGCAGTAAATTCTGTACTTATAATTGTGCAATGTAAAATAGCAAAGAAATATATTTTCTGCAAACAAAAGCCATCTCTTCAAGAGAGAGCACAGTGCAGTTTTCTTCAAAAACAATCATGATCCTGCCTTGAAATACAGCTTTGGAAAATTTAGATATCATGCCACAACTCTGTAGAAAGTCCGCCATGCAGACAGTTCCGAGTTGGCAATTGGTGACAGACATGGACCTCTGTCCTGTCATCCATGTTTTGTCAACGTTATTAATTCAGCAGCTGATTGGATAGTTTAAATAAACGGTTCAATTTTTCATGAATGGAAATAAAATACTATCCCTCCAATACCCAACAGATCCGTTGCAAAATCGACTTCCTAGTTTTCATAGAATGCAGAGTTAATTTTGGTCCGATGTCATGCATGCCGCACGTCAACAACTCCACACCACATTTACCCCCTGAATCGAAATATAATTAATTTTTTTTTTTATATACATATACACAAGTAATGGCTGGTAGGATACCCATCCCTACGGCACTTCGACAGGCACGGACGACTATTTGTTGTATAATCCGCGCGTTATTCTTCAGGGAGGTCGCCCTGGCTGGAGGTAAAATGGCTCCATCTCGAAGGGGGTAACTTAAGGGGATATTTTTTTAGCGTCGCGATATATCAATTTTCTATCTTTGAAAATCTTTAAATACACTTTCTGTGCAAAAAAAAAAGCTCTTGCACGAGCTCCATCATCGTGGCTGCACGTGCAAGGCGTGTGCGGTGGCGCTGCACCAGACGGGCGAGGGTGCAAGAGCGGACGCGTGCAGAGGTTGCGCCGCACGGAGGGCATCGAATGTCCACCAGACAGCACTCGAACACATAAGAAATGCGAGCATCTTTTAAGATCTTTGGCATGCTGTAAATAAATAGATGCCATTTTTTGTGTGTGTGCTAAAGTCAGCTGTTTGGTATTAAAGCAGGCCGTCCATTTCTTTGTTCGGGTTTTCAATTTTCGACCTCCAATAGAGTGGAGTGCGGGGATGTCCAGAAACCGAATCGTGTTCCTTAAAATTATCTACACTGCTTTTCGGAAGAGAAATTTCGAGATTAATCCAAACATTGCCCTACACTGGTGTAATTCAGAGATGACTTTCCAAGTAAACACTATCATCTCTGCCATGCATGGGTCACTGTTCTAGGGATGACTTCTACAATGTCTTTTCTGGTTCAATGACCGAGACATGACTTCTCATGCCAGTTGCACTGTCATATTTAGATTACTTGTTCATGGATGACTTCTCCTATGACAACTGTCTGTAATACCTGGATCACTGATCAAGGTATGGCTTCTCCTATCCCAGTTATCCCTTGAGCACTGATCATGAGACGACTTTTCCTACACTGTCATCACTGGATTCTTTTTCCCACAGATTCATGTCTGGGACACTGAAGGAGAGATGGATTTTCCACACATATTCATGTCTGGATCACTGATGAAGAGAAGGATTTTCTCCACAGATTAATGTCCGAATGATAAAGAAATGGATTTTCACCACAGATTCATGTCTGGATCACTGATGAAGAGAATAATTTCCCCAACAGATTAATGTCCAGATCACTGATCGAGAAATGGATGAGAAGCACCAGAAATAAATAGCCAGACTGAAACCGATTGCAGAACCTGTTGTAAAATGTTGCATGGTGTAAATATTCTGTAAAAGTTGTGCAGAAATCAAATATCTTAGAAAGGCTGGCTTAGAAATGTAGTAGACATTAGAAATAATATTTTTTTTAAAATATTTTTATTCTTATTTTAACAGTTTATGTACTTGTTATTTTACTGTTTTAAACCTAACTTACTTTTAAATTGTATTTTGAATTCCACTTATTTATACATATGACTTATTATATATATGAATTCCACGTATTTTGAATATTGCCAAGAAAAACATTAGTTGAAAATACTGTATTTTCTGCAGTATTTTTTTAAGTCAAAATCACAGAAAATAAGTTCATGTACATATCTCCCCCCTTACAATATATGATGTTTGTACACGCAATGCTTTTAAGAATCTGTACATCGCGTAAAACATTTTGAAATGCACGTGCAAGCCAGGTGTACAAATTTGATATTTTTTGGAAAAAATATGGCTGCGCAAATTGAAAACACTTGTTTGATTGGTCCTACTTGCAGAAGATTGAATTTCCCACGATCACGGTTTTAAAAAAAAAATTAGCGCAATGTGAGCTCGCGTTTCGAACAGACACTTTTTTCTACAATTTTCACAAAAATATGAATACGTTGGTAGATAAAGTTACAATAACAAAACTTTTGCTTAGTGCGGAGGATTATGGATTAGGTTTGCGATGACTTTTTACATCGTCTGAATTTTCAAACCAAAGTTGACATCATGTTCTTCTTCATGTTTTTCTGTTTGCTGGGGTTGTTAGGCAGCCACACAATTTCCTTGTAAAACATTTTTTATGTACAGTTTTTAAAGAATGTTGCCAGCATGGGCATATAGTATATGGAAAGGGGGTGAAAACTAGGGCTCGCACACCCAATTTATGACACGGTTACTCAATCCTCCTCCATCAAGCCATGAACTTTTAAATGGATAGGTCAACCGTAAAAGTCCCTTTTTTCTGTTTTTACATTATGGAACTTAGATATGCATAAATAAGAAATTTTTAAATTTATTTTGATGCTTTTAAAACTTAAGGGCATTGTCGCGGATATTTTCAATATCATTAATGTAACAATGCTGATATTTTCTAATCAGAAATATTTCATTTGATCAATCGGTTCCAAATGTTATCAAAAACAAGTAGAGCTCTTTGAAGACTGTCGACATATTTTACCTTAATTTTAAAAGTTGGATATATTGAATTAAATTTCCTCGTATATTCTGCAATACCACTTTTTTCCTTTTCGAAAAATCATTAATCAGCAGTACTCATCAGACTTTGACGAAGCAATCAGTTAGAATTTCGGTTCCATTCCGTCAATTTGTCAATCAAGTGAGTTGACGAGGGTATCTCGACAGTTAGTCAATATCTACACTCTGTTACTTGGGTAAATTGTAAGAAATTTAAGGAAAATATATATGGTCTTTGAAGTTCAAACTCTTCACGATAACGATAATGAGAAGCATCATCAATCATTACATTTAATTGGTGATTAATACACAGCTATGTCCAGCTACAACCTGTTATCATTGACAAATTAACGCTGATAATTTTCTAATCCAATTGTCAAAATGTCATAAATCAGGTCCTTATATGGTAATGACTGTGCAACGCCTTTTGAAAAATGGCAGAAAAAGATGTTATGTATACATATAAATATCACCTGAATTTTTTTTCTTTAAGTTACACCGTGGCTCCAATTTTAAAGGCCACTGATACTTCGAAAAGTTTTGGCGACAATTACGAATTTAATTGGCATGACGCCGAGACAAGAAAGTTATTCACACACTATATATTCTCAAGTTTTTGGTAAGGTGAGACAGCAGCTATACGTTTAAGTTATATAATTGGCCCTATTTAAACAGCAAAAGTCCCTTGTTGAACTATTACCAGTTACTTTTTTCAGTTGTCTTTGCAGGACAGTTGTTTAGAAATGATTGTCAACTTTGATCTTCTTAAAATAAAAAAAGAAAGACAGCTACCAACCACATCATGCTCTGATAAAAATAAATCCAGGGCAGTAATTATACACGCATAAGAGACAGGAGAGGCATGCAGATGAATACATGGTTAGGTTTACCAGTCCTGTTGTTCACACATTAGTTTTTAAACGTTTTGTTTAAAAGTTTTGTTTGAAAACGAGTCATTTTTTATGCAAAACAAGTATCCCAGACAAGGACCCAAATGGACAAAATACCAAAAGGGTAAAAACCTAACCTAACAACCTTTTCTGCAAGTGAAATTTAACTTTGGGCTTATGTCCATATACCCAAAACAAGTATACATGAAACAAATCGTTTGTTTCAAATACTTGACAAGTTGTGTAAATTACCTGGAGTAACATTTTACATGACACATTTTCAAATAGTAATTTCATTTTCAAATAGACCAAAACTACATAAACAACCCCTCAAAGTTGGAAACAAACTAAAGGTCCATAAATATAAATTGGACGATATATATTGGAATCACAAACTGCTCCAGTATGCCACAATTCCTATAAAATTTGGGATTTCTGGGACCTATATTGGCACAAACAAGGAATTTGCCCAAAACTTTGCATACACATTTTCTATGAATTGCCATGGGCATCTTCAAGAAGTTCCCTCCAGTTAGTCGAGTCCATTAGAAAATATCGTTCCAATTTAACTTTCCAAATATAGTTGAGCAACTTGCGATTCGTGTCAATCCCATATTTCCCAGATATCGCAATACTTTGAAACCCACTGACTCATTGTGAAATTACGTAGCAAAATTCGTGCAAAATGACAGAAATCTAAATTTCTACTCACCGATTTTATCGTGTCCAATCCTGCTCCCAACCTGGGTCCTATTGGATTCTATCTGCACTGGGCTCCATTTGTCCATTCCTTGTCCATTCATTGTCGAGGGTCGTTTTAGAGTGGTGACCGGGGGCAGCCGTAAAGCACGACTGACCGGGTTCTGTTCTTGAAACGACTGGTTGGTCATCTTAGGTCCTTGAAATCCACTGGAAAACTGTTCGTTGTCTGGCACTGGGGATCCGAGGTGGATCCTGAACTGGGATGTCTGCTTGGCCATGGCCTGGGAGGTAGCAGAGAAGGCGGACATCTCTAAATTGATGTAGCGCTTCTTCGCATTATATTCAAAGTTGGATGTCTTCAGACGAATGTATGGCAGAAAGGGCGTTATGTAAAACGGATGCTGGTTTCTTTGTCTGAAAAACACGGCAGAAACATACATACAAGTTAAAGTTTGGTTTTGTCATATATGAACTCTACTTAAGTTTAGCAAAAGACCCCCACAAAGACAGTCGAAAGTAAGTTTTTTCAAGAATACTGAAGAAATTAGTAGTTTTTCAGAAAAACAAAAACATTATCTAGGTCCTTTTCAGTCAATGTTTCAACGAACTGACCAATTTTTAAAACATATGCAACTAAAACCGTGAAATTACTAAATTGCACAATCTGTTTATATAAATGCAAAATATTACAATTAAAAAAATTACTTTCGAAATTTTGCAAATTGGGGGTGTCACTTCCCCAAGTTCGGTTTTATCATATATGAACTCTACTTAAGTTTAGCCAAAGACTCCCACAAAGACAGTCGAAAGTAAGTTTTTTCAAGAATACTGAAGAAATTAGTAGTTTTTCAGAAAAACAAAAACATTATCTAGGTCCATTTCAGTCAATGTTTCAACGAACTGACCAATTTTTAAAACATGTAACTAAAAATGTGAAATTAATAAATTGCTCAATTTGTTTATTTAAATGCAAAATATTACAATTAAAAAAATTACTTTCGAAATTATGCAAAATTGGGGGTGTCACTTCCCCGTAAATCTTGGGCCCTATGTTCTGTTTGTTAGACTGTAATCTTAAATAAAACCCTACTAGCAAGCATTTTATAAAACAGAGTTAAAGGTTTAATGTGTTACGAATGGTTATTGTAACAGTACAGGAATCATAAAACTTACTTCATATTGTTTTGTAAGCCTTGAGAGACACAATCAATACATGACTGCTCGACTCGTGTACATAAGCGAAAATGCAATTGCGGAATCGTTTGATTTATACGCTGATGCTATATCGGCAGATTACTTACTATCAAAGGGAATTTTATCTTAATCAAATACACGTCAAGTGTCTCTATATACATGTACATGTACTGTAGTGATATTTAACTTTTAAGAAGTAATCTGGTATCAAAAATTAAACATAGATATGGATTCTCCGGATATCTATGTTTGTTTAAGTTTGCCTTTATACAGTACGAACTACCATCCTATAACGGTGTTATGTTAGTGCCTATTTGAATATGTAAATACTTGTAGTATCAGTAATAACAATAATTTTTTGCATATGTCGTAAATACACATCCAGTGTAATTCCAAATAAGTGCATGCTGCAATAAACAGCGTTTAATTGGCGGATATTATGTCAAAATAGGAAGATTTAAAGCACAAAAAAGAACGGTAGAATCCCTCTTAACCGTCCTGTTTGGGTCGGAGAGTGGGAGATTATAATATATATATATATATATATATTAATACCAAACTTGGTAACATATTTATCATTTATATACTACTGATTAGTGATTAGCAAATTTACAAAAAAATAATCCTTATGTTTTAAAGTAATTTATGATAAATGTGTTCAATGCGATCACTGATAATAGTTTTGCTCAACGTCATGCAGAACTTTATCTATGCGAAAATTGTCGTAAATACAGGTGTATTAACATGTTATGACATTCGCAAAAAAAATCTTCAGAGGTAATTTCAGTGTTTCTACTTCTGAAACAGTCGGTTAAGCAGGAGAGATAATTAAGAGAGTCGGTTAAGCAAGAAAGAGAAGACAGTCGGTTAAGAGAGGCTCTACTGTAATTTGCTTCAGCTATATATGACAAGCTTATTTCGTGATATGGAAGAATTAGTAATGTCAAAGGTATTTATTGAAAGCATAATGTCATGTTTTTTTTTAGAAAATGATGAATTTAAGTTTTGCCAGGGAATGTCAATATATAGTACATTTCCACGAACTAATTTTCAAAAATAGGCGTCTCCTCAAATGCACCCACATTCGCTTTTTACAAAGGAAGTTTCGAAAATTTAAGGAAATTGTAAGCAATTGCTACATATTTTGGAATTTTCTTGCTCTTCGCTTTATTAATAACTTAAAATATGCAAGTAAAGTACAATCTACAACATCTAGAAAAGTCATCTGACAACTGTGTAAAACTCGATTACAGATTTTCAATAATTTTCTAAAATTAAGCCATATCTGTAAATAGCAGTTGCTTGCTATATTTGACTTATTAAAAAGGTCGTAATAACCAGTCGAGAGGTAAATAAATTAGTTATGGTTATAATGATCAGGTTCCAGTTCTAATTGCCAGATATTTTTTTAAAGTCCTTTCAAAATCCAAATAAGGCAATAGTTTCTCTTTCACACTAATCAACAATGGGAATATATGAAATTCAAAGCCTCACGTTAATATGAAACTGCATTATTAATTCAGTTTATTGAATAACTTCACCATTTTTTGGGTAATGGATTCTGCCTGTTTTGCTATTCCACCAGTGCCCTTCTTCTTGTTTAGGGAAACATAACACAGTTGCCAACAAGCAACAAATTTAGCATTTGGGATAACCCAGTTTTTGAACTGTGACTAACATATACACGTTTGCTCTCGCCAATATGGTTGAGACGAGTTAAACAGCTTTGAAATGTTTTCCACTAAATCTAAACATCTGTTTAGGTTTCTCCCAAAACGTCGTAGTCCCAGTTATAAAAGGGATCACGCAATGAGTTTTGATACTGGATCGTGTCTTACTTATTTTCAAATACTCTTTTTTATTCTACTTCTAAATTAGACAGAATAACAAATATGACATCTATAAATTCGTCACATTTAAATAAAGCCCATTAAAAATAATCTAGAATCGCCTAAAAATGTCTACACCACCAGGGAAAAAAAAGCAAGATTATGTCAATCACGCCTATATTTGTATCTTTTTTTATAAAACAAAATGCACTAAAATAAAGCAAGGGCCAACAACCAAAAAAAGAAAATATATATGTTTATAAACTCCAAAAATATCACCTATTACTCTCTGTTGCTGAAGACAATTTTCAGGACATCCTTCCTCTTTTTCGTTTAGAAATAACATTCTCATAATACCCCTAGTTTATCCTTGTCCTATTTTTCATCCCTCTAAGATTCCTGTCCTTTAGTCGAATTTTATAGTATCATACACAGTCCCGATCATCTATTTTTTTTTTTTTTTTTTTTTTTTTAAAATACTGCCAAAATACCAGTGCCATGCAGCATTAGATTAAACTAGAAAGTTTGATTAAATCGCCTTCATGTTGCCACAAACTAGAAGTTTTACAGTGAAAAACATTCAATAACCTTTAAACACACACACACACAAAATGTCAAACACTTCAACCTACCATTGAACAATTGCACTCACGACAGACATGAACTTTATCTCTCAACTTTGACACAGCACACGTGCCACTCACTTGACCCGGTCCTGTCGACACTGCTTTTTAAAGGGTGAACATCACGTACAAAACAGACATTGAAATCTCACTACAGTTAATTAATTTACGGTCCATTAAGCGTAATCGAGTTTCTTAACTTGGTCAAAAAAAAAAAAAAAAAACTTCTGCAAAATGTCCAAAACTTATTTGAGTAAGTTGTCAGCAAATCCACATACACATTTGTGAACTAAAATCTAATTTGCTTAGCATTTCGGTGCAAGTCGTGGTAGGCAGAACATTTTAAACATTAAAGATCGAGGAGAGCATCTGCAAGATGGGGTATTTTAAGAAAAGGGGCCACACAGACCTAGGCCTATATACCGTGTATATTTTTCAGGTTCTTGCTACTGGTTGGACAGGCGGATTGCCAAAGGAGGAGTGGCGAACATTTAACAGAAAATCTAAACAAACCAACACAAACACTTTCTGATATTCTGTACTCCGTATGGTATTAGTGCAGAAAACATTTTAACACGTTTCATGCTCAATAAACATTATTTCTTGACTAGGCAAAGCAATTTTTACAATACTATAAATCTTGGAAGCATTCTAGACTTGGCAGGACTATAGTGTACTACTTCTTCTGAAGTTTCAGATTAAATATTGTAACATTCATTCTTAATTGCAAACTTAATTGCTTGTTTGTATAAGAAAATTAAAGTTCTTAGTTAAATTGTTGACTAATATTTTCCTGGCCTATGTACATCACAGTTTAAAAAACATGTTCAATCAATTCGTTTCGTTACTTTGAAAAGCGTTATCCCGACAATTTATACGACAAACTTGCCAGTTTGCTCAGATACTGTACGTGTAAATGAAGATAAAAATGACAGTTTACTCCAATGGGCAATATCAAAGTCATTCAAAATTTACCATTAAAGGAAGACTTTTTGGTACTAATTTTCGTACACTTAAAAATAGAACGAAACACATTGCATGTTAAAGTAAATAACATGAAAATTAAAACAGTTTTGATCTAGCCGAATTCTGCCCTAGTAAAATAAAATTTAAAGAAATTTGTTGAGAAATACTACTTTCAGACGACAAAAATCTGTTGGAAATTATTAATAACAAAACTAATGCACCAAACCGCTCAGAAACTAAACGCTCAATGCTAACCTTAGTTTTGTTTTATAGTTTCGTCTTCAAAATAACATAATCAATAATAAACTTAATCGGTACTTTTCGACTTACATATCATTACGTATGTACAACAAAGTTTGAAAAGTAACGAAACAAATTACACTGAGGCAAACGTTTTAGAAAAATAAGATTGTACTTATTTTACGATTTTGAGTTTTGGTATATTCAGTTCTCGCTTTCTTGGGATTGTTTTTAAAAATGGTTAACAATAATGAATTTAACCACTGTCAATGATGAATTGTAATTATTGACTGATGTAAACTTTCAGCGCATTTTTTTAAAAAAATTATAATAAAGCAAAATGACATAATGCATGTCGGAAAAACTTTATTGAAAAATATTTCCTTAAATACCGATTTCTTAGCACATGGGTTACTTAGCACATAGGTTCACAAATCATGAATTTGTAATCAATTTTGTTAAAACACTTCGATTTTTCGTGGACTTCATGTGGAAACAATTCATTATTTTTATTAATCATAATGAGTTCAGGGGGCCTTTCTAAAAAAATACTATGTCGATAATGCTTAATTTGGATTTAGGTTATTCATGGTTCCCCCGGAAATGAAATTTTCAACTTCCCTAACTTTTTCAGTTTTCAAAACAATTTTCCCTGACCATCCTTATTGCTCCCAATATTGCTCAAAGAAATTGCTTTTAATCATTCAAGCAGTTTTTAACTGAATCATCTTGAGATTATACAAATTATCATAATCAAATACATTTTCTTCCCTTCCCTTATCTGAATTAGAAATTAACGAATAAGAAGTTTACGTAACATGATGTTATAATTTATTAAAAGTGTAAAATTACCCGTTTTTATAGATGCAGGGCTGGCCGCGAGTGTGCCATCTCTTGACATTTGTGATAACTAATAACTGGTTAAGTGAAAGCAAATGTAACATTTATATGTTGACCTGTTATGTAGCAGTTATTGATCACAATGTTTCGTTATAACGGCCAAAAAAATTCTGTAATTAAAGAAAGTGGCCAAAAAATGTGATAAATTACCCCAATTTGCACAAACAAGGTCGGATTTGACTAACAATAAAACAACTAAGGGGCCATTCAAAAATTATGTCACACCTAGGGGGTGGGTGGGTTGTCACCCCTAATGGGTTTCACTTCGTTTAAGAAGGAAAAAAAAATGAAAATCAGAATGCAGAAAAAATTGATTCGTTATATAGCTTTTCGCTTTACGGCCAACTTTTCCGGAACGTATCTAGGCCGTAAAGCGATCAAGGTATGGGTGTATTAGTTTGTGGCTATGAACTGCTTTATAATAATTGTATATCACACAAAATGCCTCTGTATGATCACATGCATAATTAAATTTCTATATTATCCAAAAAACCTGATAATAACACGCTCATGGACACAACCAAGTGCAAACAAATGTATCGACTTAGAGAATACAATTAAACGTTTTATTTAAAGTCACTGTGTAAAACGATGTATAGCAAGAAACATGCAATCAGTTTGTTTTAGATATTTTTACAACTATTTGGTATTCTTGGTGCTGTATTCTTTACAATGACTCGTATTCCAAACATGAATATGTACGATACAACATAAAAATAAGAGAAAATATCATGACTGAATGATGCGCTAACAATATAAAAGTATTTGTTTAAAAGTAATTTGGCAATATTTTCATGCATTTGGTACAAAAATTTAAAATTCTCCATAAACCTTATCATTTTTCCTGGAAAACTACAGTATTATATTGTTCACAAAATAAACTATCATTCAGTCCATTGCATAAAATATGTTTTGAACTCTTCATTTTTTATGCTGGGTAAGAATTCAATTTCAACAACCTCAGTAAAGCCCTCGTTTTTCACTGGTTTCTCTAGATTTTTTTTGAAAACATTATACGCAACATGCGGAATACGACGAATTTTACCTCTGGTCATGTTCTGCCGAACGATATTCAAATGATGGGCAACTCGCTCGTCCGTGTTGATATAAAAACAGCGAACAGGAATTCCTTTAACAAACAAAAATTATTTCAAAATTTAGAGAAGAGATTCATTTAAATTTAGACAACTGGTACATGATAAATTTTAAAGAACTAACCTAATTTTTTGGCAAGTCCTACATAAAAAGCTCGATCCTTTTTAGTTGCGTTAGTATTATCTATAACTACTGATTTATTGTTTCCTAAGGCATCTTCAGCAACCTATTTAGGAAAACCAGACCTGTTCACTTCACTTTACACAAATACTATCCTTAGCATTAAGTAAAACAAATGAAGAGTATGAAAAAATACAGTATACCACATACCTTTATGCATTTTGCTTGCGTGTTGAGATTATCTCTGTTCACAATGACGTAACCAAACGGCTCAAAGTAATCTTTGCAAAATGTACTTTTGCCGGATGCTGGCATTCCAACCATGATTACTAATTCCTGGGTCTTTAAAATATAAAATGTGATTAAGAAATGTTATTACAAAAAATAGTTTGACCCTATAACAATAAAAAAAATGTAAACCTGTGCGAGTAAAACCATGCTTTATATTTCTTTAAAATGGGCGAAATGAATAACATACATTCTCACCTTAGAATGATATGATGGTGGTGATGACAAATCATTTTGCTTAATCAATAAACTTTTTGGATCAATCGAATGCCACTCAAATTTGGCAACTTTTCCATTAGTAAAATATTCTTCTGGAGTAGAGAACTTAATTCCAATATTAGCTGCAAACATGCGATCGGTACAAGAAAAGTCCTTTTTCTTATTCGGAGCCCAGTTTTTCGCTCTTCCAGCGGCATCTCCAACATAGAAGCAGTTCTCTAGATTTATCTGCAAAGCAAATAACAAACATTGAAAATATATGTCAATATACGTAAATAGCTAACACTATACTTGCTTCTTTATTGTACGATTCCACAAAATAGTTCCACATCTCCGTGCACGGCTTACGGTAATGATTCATTCCAGTGGCTGCAAAAACCTTTAACGAGGAGCCAACAATTTGTGTGTGTAGTTTAAATTACTTTTCCCCACCTTGCTTAGTATGCAAAATGATCTCATGATTTACCAAAATGGGCAGGTCCAATGTATTAAGAATGTCAAGAATTTTGGTTTGGACGTCAATTAGTGTCACTTTCTTCTTTTCTAACCCCAATTGGTTTGTGAAAAACACTAGTTGGTATCCATCATCGTGTAATTCATGCAACTTAGTTGGAATGCAATCTAACAACCACTTCCAATCCGTAATGCCTAATAAAAAGCGAAAGATTAAAAAACTAATTAGAATTAAATCATTGAATTGAAATATATGTATGTGTTACTTAACATTGGGTATTTGAAGTTAAAGAAAATTTAATCATAAATAGCAGACATAGTAACCTATTATTAATAACCTTTTATTCTTTGGTTTAGAAGACGCGACTACTTACTTGTTGCAAATGTTTTGCCACTCTTTGTAGTAATAATAGTCGAATCAATATCAAATGCAGCAACTTTTTCCAAAACTGTAGACTTTGTTTCTTTGTTGAAGTTCAAGTAAAGCAAACTTTTGATGCCTGGTAAAATGTCATCACCAATTTGCTGCCATTGAAGACCATACTTTTGTAAAACATCACATTCTTCTGAATCCATACTTTTGCTTTTTTTGGAATTGCTTGGGTTAACCCAGTTACTTAGTGTTTGTTGGGTTTTCCTTTTTGGAGCCATTCAATTTTGCAATCTCTAATAGAAATTAATTTACATGCTGTTAATTGGCAATACAACAAACTGGTTTTATTTTTAAAAAAATATCACAGAACACAACTGAAAAATAAACATTAAGAATTCGCTCAAATAGGATAGGTAATACTATAAAACTAAAGGGTTGAAAAAAATCAAACTTGCAAGCACACTGAAATATCGATTGAATTCGATTGAAATGTGTAGTAAAGCCAAATGGTATTATCCAATTAAGTGACAAAACCATATAACGCATGCCTACGTTATTATGTTCTTATTATTAGCTATTAATATGAAAAGATCCATGCAATAATTGTATTACCATTCTAATAAATGAATAAAAGCAGGTGACTTCGAAAAACACTACCTTCTCTGTTGACAATCGTAAACAACTTGTGGTAACCTTGACAACGTGATTTAAACATGGAATTTCTACGGCGCATTTATAAACGGACTTAAAAATTATTCTATCGTCTGCTAAAGAACGGCCATATTGTTCGTTTTACTTATTGAATGGCGGAATTAGAGAATTCTAAACATGAATTGCAAAATCCAGACAATTTGGTTGCCAGCTTTTATCAATTTAGAAAGGTGAGTAAAACATGTCAGTAGGAAACAAAAACACTGTATTCTACATTTGCATATTGAACTGATGTTAGACTACAAAATAACTAAACCAGTTTTTAATAAAGTTAGAAAAATGTTAGCTAAAATATATTTTAATAATATATTTTAAAATAAATTTTCGTATTGAAGTATCAATTTCTTATATCTTTTCACAGGAATATGAGAAGATGGAAGCAAAAACAGAAAAACTACAAAAAGAACTAGAATTGAAAGAATTGCAGTTGCTGATGGCATCAGCAAATAAAAATTCACTTCAAAATGGTATATTGGAATCACGTTTTCAGTATAAATCAAACAATTTGGGGCTTAAACGTTTTTCCTCAATGTAAAATATACATTTTTTGTACAATTACAGAAGTTGTACAGTTGAGTTCCTCAGTGCATAGTTTGCAGGACAGCATACAGAAACTGTTTCACTTTGAAGGTATGTATCGTTGTAGAGAATTTCTGTCATGATTCACAATAGTTGTTCAACATATTGTCTTGAATTTCCAGTTGAAAATACAAAACTTGTGAATAAACTCACACAAAGTGAAGAAATAACGCAGCAGATGAAAACAGTAATAATTAAATATTCCGCTAATGGTTTCAGAGTACCTAACATTACTTTCTTCCAATTTAAGCTAATCAATGAAATCTTCTATAATATACATGTCAACTAGGAGCAAGAAAGATATTTTCAGTCCACTCGGGCAGAAATGATGGAAATGAGAAATAGCCATTGTAATGAAATTTCAAGTTTGAAAAAGCAATTGGAATTGGAAGGTAATTTGTGAAAATTGTTGCAAAACACTTGAAATTCATCAGTTTTTAATATCTGGTGTTAATAATTACTGCAGCCCAAGCAAACAGTGAAGCTTATAAGAAAATTATATATGAGAAGGAACTGGAAATTTTACACCAGAGTGAACACATGAAAAAATTGGAAAAGCAGCATGAAGAAGAAATAATAAAAACAAAACTTGAAGTAACTTAATTTTTCTATAATACGTACTTTTGCAGTACTACGTATGTTCTCAACATACATGTCAACATTTCATATTGCTCCTCAAATACTAATTTTTGATAATTGGTTTTGTCAAAAGCTGATTTTAGGTCTTGTCATACATCTAGCATAGTTCAATATGCAAATGAAGAATAGTCCCAATTCTCCTATACTTAGTAAGCACCTTTCTTGATTACAGTATGATCACAAGTTAATACAAATGCAAGAGCAAGCCAAGAATATTAAACCAGCTACAAAAGTAGCAATTTCTACCAATGCTTCCGCTGGAATTGATATTTTAAGAAAGGTAAAGTATGCATAAAAAAATAGGATTTGCGCTTGATTAATTTGATAAACACTAGCAAGTACATTAAAGGACCTTTATTGTTGATCTAATGTTAATAAATTGTTTCGTTTCAGAAAATGCAACATATGCAACACCTACATGATCTGGAAACATCTGAACTGAAGGCAAAATTGGCAGAGCTTCAGGAAAAGCTGCATGCTTGCGAACAACATTACACCTTAGAAGAAAACCAACTTTCTCCCCGTCACAATCTTGCCTTAAAAAGAAAGAAAAAATAAATAAGCAATTTGAGCAGACGTTTCGTCTATTTACCTTCTTGCATAAGTTCACCAGAAATTCGACGTTATAAAATGTTTTAGGTTTACAAACTTCGCAGTGCTGAATATGAACATGAATTTGAGATGTTTGTTTGCAAGCAAAGCATTTTTTTATTTCCACTTAACGTAGTAGCTTGACCATCGCCAGGTGCTGGTGATATTATGACAAAAGAATTATAGATCACTTTTTCATCAAGATAAAACGTTTCATGAAGATTCTACTTAAAGCACTTCTGTCCATGCTAATTTCATAAAGAGTTTTGTAACGTTTAATTACAAAGAACGCTATCAAACTGATTTCAAGCGATAAAAGATCACTTAGGTCAGTTATTTTGAAGTATGGGCCCATCGTTTGTGACTGTAGCTGTGGCAGTCTTCCATCATTTTATTATAAGCAGTTCCCTGCTGCACGTTGAAGAACATAAATCATCGAGATATCATAATGGTGCTTAATAAATAAAGGGATATCAGGATTGTTTGCAAGAACCGAACTTCCGAACGCTAATGCAGCTCGTCATTTTCTTTCTTCGCTTCTTTTCACTGGTTGACAATTTGCAGTCGTTGTCTTTGGCCTTTATCCCCACTGCATCTGCCTGTTGCTCTTCTTCTAAAATAAAAATACAAAACTCCTTATGATATGAAGCTCCAATTTAATACATGCACATTTTCGTCATAAGCACTATCAGAAGGTTGCACTTGTTTAAATAACTGAAAGAATGTTACACATTTGCCTTTGGGGAAGAGGGTGGGGGGAAAATACCTTCTTTAGAAGAACAGCTCTTGTATTAGATGATACTCATTGCTAAATGTAATCCTGAGGGAGAACTCAGTATTCCATTATCTAATAACACACAAATTTCTACATAAGTATATTGCCATCAGTTAATTGAGGGATGTGTGTATTTACACTGCAATAAGCACATCAGCAAGATTGTAGATCAAGAGCAAAGTTAACAAAGTAAATTTGCAGGTTATGTTTCGCAGCTGAAAAAACTCGTCTACCTTCTACTATTCACTAATTATCATTACAAATTGCATCTCAACTTATTACAACAACTGCCGTGCAACTCATTTATATAACAAATGCTGAGAACACCAAAGCTGGAAAAAGTAATCAAGTACTTCTTATAAAATGGAAGAAATAAAAAATAATGTTTTTCTAATTATTGAAATTAGTTTATCCACACAAAATTCCTGCAAAATTCATCGATATTTATATTTTTGTGATAGTATACTATTATGCCCCCTAATGCGCCATTATTGCATGGAGCAGAACAAACATTCATAACATTTTGTAAATACTGCAAACATGTATTTTTGTTAACTTAATCTAACTCGTATTCCTTAAAGTGGATGGTTACAGATATTGACAAGGAATGCTACTACGCTGCAATATAAGTCTAATTGAATAAAAATATTTACCATTGAGTTGGTGTTCAGTAAAAAATTCCAAACTGTCATCCAAGTCCTCATCATCGCCGTAGTGGAGGTCCTCTAAATATGGAATCACAGACATATTGCGCTGTTCATCCCCATTTGAAGAAGGTGGAATCTTGACACATTCCGAAGACTGCGCAAACTTCTTGCGTACCCAACTTTATTTATGACAAAATAGTATTTTTAAGTAAGTATAGGTTAGTTGTCTTGGTAAGATTTATTAACAAAAGAAATGCTACTCACTCATGATGCCTCACAGTTTGCAAGCAAAACCTTTCTTTAGGATTTTTTTGTAACATTCCTGAAAAAAAAAAAAAAACGTAACGACATCGGAATGTTAGGCAGGATAAACTTACCAGGAAATTAAATCCTTAGTCTCTGCTGTTGCCAAATTAATAAATGCACAATTCTTACCATCCAATAAGTTCTGTAATAATGATTCTAATTCATCGGGTACGGTATAAATTCCTTTTCCTATGTTCTCGTAAAGTTTATAAATGTTATCCCCTTCAAATGGGTATTTCCCTGTAGTGATATTATATCTGCAACGAGTTGAGTATTGAAATCATTACACATACCAAAACATGAAAAACTTTCTTGTAACCAGTGTATTTTCTTACAATGTTACCCCTGATGACCAGACGTCAACTTTAAAACCTGAGAAACTATTGACTCCATTAGCAATCTCTGGAGGCTGAAATGCTGGAGAACCCTGACTGGTATGGCAAATGTCATCCAAAGAAAAATAGTCGATTGCCTAGAACAAATAATGGCACAAATTGTAATAATCTGTCAAATTGGAAAATTGCATTGCTTTCGCGCAAATGTCTTCGGATCTTACCTCAGCAACACCAAGGTCTGATATCTTTAAAGTACCATCAGTAGTAAGTAATAAATTTCCAGGTTTAATATCCTTGTGGATGATACCCTGGCTGTGCAAGTATTGCAAACCTTCCAGTAACTGACAAAAATAACTAAAAATAGACAAATAAAAAGTAAGCATCACAATCATAATTATTTTAAAAGTTTTTTCATCATAAAAAATATTCAAGAGTGCAAATGCCAATTCTCAAATGCTCAAATGGCATTTCAGTAAATGGTTAAAATATTTGTAACTCAAGATTGCAAGATTGTGCATGGCTTAGAATGTTAAAAAGATTAAGAAGTAAATTCAAAATAGCAAACCTACCCATGGGCCTGCCATATTGGAAATTTTTTTTCTGGAACACTTTCGAGCAGTTCCTGTAGTCCGCTGACACAATATTCCATAATCATGTACCTTTGCAAATTCAGGAAAAATTACACACAATAACAGCAATAACAGCTTGTTAACTAATAATAATAAATAAAATATGCAAAATTCTATTAGTTTAAATAGGGATACATTTTCTGTTTTTCATCATTATACAAGACATCCAATAGCCGGATGACATTGCGGTGATACAGCCTTCTTAGAAGTCGAATTTCCCTAGAAAAAAGCAATTACTTATTTATTTAAAATGCTATACTAAACACAGTAGTTGTACAAGTGCAAGTTCTATAAACAAATTCAATCACATGCATCACATTCTGGAACAAATCACATTCTTTCATTATTAATGAAAGCGCCACAGATTACTAACATACATTTTCACAACAATATATGTGCTGCATTTGAAACAGATGAAAAATGGTAGATACAGACTGCTTTTTGCTAATTGGCATAAATTGCACCGGTCAGCATAACGTGCAGTTAAAACCCTGATTGGAGGCTTAATTGCAACCCACAAAAAGCTATACATACCTGACATTTCTGAACATAGAAGACAGTAAAGCATATGCCATGGTCTTTCATGACAAAAAAAGCAAGATGCATTAAATTACCTTGAATGGTACTAAATAATACAAGTTATTAACATTATAAATAGTGGTGGTTCGTAACCTGGGATCAGCAGACAACTAAGGGGGCCATGGATAGATTTCAAGAAAGCCCATGAACTTGGATGGGAAGAACAATTTTTATTCATTCACCTCAAACAGAAATTTATTATTACACTTGATAGTACAATAGTATTCCTATCAATTTTTACTAGTTCATAGTGCATCATTTAGCAAAACCAAATAAGAAAGATGAATGATTTAGCAGGTAAGATGAACATTCATGAAGCAAGACATTTGACAACTACATGAAAAACAGTCATAGAAGTCCATTAACAATAATAAAAACATGTCTGCATATATAACCTCGTTTAGTTTAGAAATCAATCACGATTGCAATGAAGGCCATATTGGTTATACAATCTTTTAGTTCATGATTCAGGATGCACATACATGGGATCAATCAAACACAGCGTCAAAGATGTGATGACCCAAAATACTTGATGATCGACCCATGCACTGGTGAGATTAACATTTCATCTCCTAATTTTATTATTAAAAGCGTCAGCAGTAAGAGCTAACAGCAGGAGACTATAACAACACTTTCATAATCATATAACACCTGATATCTGATGTATACAGCTATGGACCTTCATAGGGTTATCTGAGGTCAGACGAAACTTTCAAGACGTCATAAAAAAATGTGGACCCAGTTTAGAGATTCAATAATATATGATTGAATAATAAGCTTGAGCCACAGGTTTGTCGATCCCCTTCAATCTTTACTGAAATACTGTACCTTTGCACGTTCTGCTCCCCATTGGGAATCTTTCTTAGTTTCTTCTTCTTGAGAATTTTCACCGCTAATCGGCATAGCGTTTCCGAATCGAGAACCTCTTTCACTTTTCCATAAGAGCCCTCTCCCAATAAGTCTCCCATTAGATATTTTCCTATCATCTTTGCACGCTTTTTTCGGGCTTGGTAAATCACTTGGTCCGATTCGACCCTTTGAAATACAATGGCGCTGTCATCGTTCGCCCAGTCAATTTGATTCTCTTCAACACTTAATAATTGGTGATAGTCCTCTTCTTGGGGCTCCGTTTCCTCCGTCCCTCTTTCGGCTTCTTCCATTGTTACACAAACCTCGTAAAATTTAGTAATTCACGATGCATCGGAAACCGAAAAATATACACAAGCAACCGCCATAGCAGATTTTTAAGAACGAATTGAAAACGAGGCTGTAGCCTCGTTTTCGCCCTCGAACAATTGACGTCACGATACACAGGTGTTTCCGGTTTCAACTCGATACTAACTTTTTAATAGGTCTTTGATTAATAAGTCACATAAAGTATGTGACCTTTAATTCATTCAATAGGTTAGGAATAAGTTTAAAATCAAAAATTATTTCAAGGCTGATCGTACCTGGTGGTTGTTGTCATATTAAAGGCCCATTGACCAAAAGCAGCCTTTAAAATAATAAAATAAAATATAAAAATATAAGTACATACAATTGTAATTTAAATTATTGTTAATTTTTACTGTTTTATATAAATAATTGCACTAATACAGTCGTGACACTTAAAATTATCCCTCAATAACTTAGAATAATTTATTTTTATTGAATTCCAATTTATTCCTAAAAATTTAAGAAATGAATTTTGTTCCTTATAAAATAGGGATGGGTTATGCAATTAATTTTAGCAGATGAAAAAACGAATTTGCATAAAATTTGGTTGAAATGTGGGAGTTAATGAACAGAGCGCATGCGTATCGATTTTCAGTAAATTTGTATTTTTTTTATCAAATTTCGAAATAAAAATCAGAAATTTTATTTTACACATGGTTTATTAATTCACAGAATATCACTTTTCTAAAGAATAATAAATTGTTATTTTTGATCAAAATTACAAAATACAACCTTCACTCAATTTTTCATCTCTTCCAGGATGCATTCATGAATTCACAGACGTGATCTTCATTTCAATATAATTATGCACATTTTATAAATATGTATACGTCCTTACGACCTTGTTTACACATATACCGTCTTTTTTATTTGTTGCCAAACACGCACAGGTTTCGTGCATGATACTAGTTACCAGATTTACGAAAGTAAACACAATAATTGGGCATTAAAAGAAACTTATAACAAACTACTGAGGTCATTTTGTAGAAATTATGCAGTAACTAATTAGTGGAAATCTGAAATAGGGAATTTTTTAATATTCGAAAACTATGATAACTGGTACAACGTTTACCAAAAATTGATGTAATTTTCATATTTATCCTTTCCTCAATTTGGGTGCCATCGAACAAAAGTAAACAAACGTAACGTGGAAGTCATCTATAAAGATAAATTTTAGATAACGTCAAATGAGAGATAGCCAAAACATTAGTGCAACGTACGCCATTATATTATATTACTAATTACAGTATAATGTAGAATAGCATTTTTATAAGACTAGATTGTCATCAACATATATTTTCTAAGCATATATATATATAGTCCTGTACAGTATTCATGTATGTACAAAATGAATGTAATTTTCATATTACATTCAAGCATTATGTTCCCCCTCCCAAAAAAAAAAATGATACTAAATAATGTAAATTAATGCAAAACCTCACATTTAGACAAAACACGTCTGACGACAGTATTTACGAACGAATGCATAGGTCTTAGGACACATTACTAAGCTATATATTACAATGTGCACAACTCATAAACACCAAGAAATTTTCCTATGTTGAACTGAGAAATCCAACAGCTTAAATTCACAACTGACTAGCAGAAGAGCATTCTGTTAAACATGAAATTATAGATTTTTTACAAAATGATGAACTAAGAATTCATCAATGGTTTATTTATTTGCATGTGATTTGGTTAAACTTTACATTTAACATAATATAAGGAATTATAGCTTCATGATCAGCTCTATTTGACTTTCACATAATAATCAACAAGTTGATTAAGAATAAAAAATGGCATATAGATTTGCCATCAATTTTATAAATAAAGCAAATAACATAAAATCCAAAAATGCATTTACAAATCCAAGTTAAATCTGCAGTCGAAATAACTTTGGACATTTACTTTATATGTGCAGGAATAAGCAGAACTAGTCATCATTTCTTGGTACCTATAAAAGGAATTTTCCTTACTATACACTATGTTGCATTTTTTTGAATTTCTATGAAAACATTTAATATATTGGTTAACTTGCAACCCTGATCGCATATTTGGGACTATCCTCTCCCACTTTAGGCCAAAAGTGAAAAGTTTTATTGTTTTGCAGGCGCTATTAAAAAAAAAATTTGCAACAATTGATATGCAGCACAACTAAAAACACATTTTCTCACATATGTTTCAATCATATTGAGAAGTGTTCAATTGCCAAAGCATAATCAAATAAACGCCTCATTTATCTCAATTGCATTAGCTATACAAGTAATGCAAATCATAATTCGTAGACATATTTCAACAATATTTTTGAAAACGAAAAACTTTGATTGTGCGATTTTGAAATTCATCATTGTCGAAAAAAGTGTTTTTTAGTCATTGCGAAAATTTGGAATGCAACTTTCAGCATTCATTTCATTAAGAGGTATTTCATTAAATTATAAACACTCCAAGTGACTAATGGAAGTTTAGACATTTGGAGAAAAATATTCCACACTAATTTAAAAGTAATTATAATTTTGTCGAAAATTTTATTGTAATAAACTTCAATTTAATGCAAATTGTTGAAGTTTGATTGCAATATTGCATTGCAAAGAAACTTCAATTCATTGCAAACAAACGTTCTGTACAGCCGCAATTTATTAGAAAAAATTGTTGAAACACTTTTCCGAGTTGGTTCACCATCTTTAAATATTAAATCAGGAAACACAATTAAAAGTGCTTTTGGACTCGTAAATTCGTAATATACAGTAGGCTACATATGTAGTCAGTGGTCGAGCCACTGAAATATAGCCTTAGTTAACAATCAAGGAATATTTAGATGGCACATTCAATATGTGACTCAAAATAAGCGTGAATCAAATCACGCTTGTGTTTACCCCGTTACAATTAAAAAGGAACTCGAATTATTCAAACAAAATGCTGTTCTCTCTCCTTCCATTCTTCATCCTGCAAAAGTTCGTCCACTTTCCCATTGGTACCATCAGTTTTCCCCAGTGCTGAATTAGTTTCAGATGTTTCCTTGTTCTGGTTTGATGGCGCATTTTTGTTTGGAATGTCCCGAACTTTGCCTTGAGAATCACATATGCCTTTTGAATTACATCCCGTTGCTTGAAGTGATCCTTTAATTCCCCCTGCTGGCAATGTATGACTGGCTGTACTGGGCCTTTCGTGATTGGAGTGAATGGTGGGGGTGCGCCGGTGCGATAGATCGTAGTTTGCAAATGTCGGGGCCTTACTCAGTCGCAACGAACTTCCGGTTCCAATCCGATACCTCTTGTACGGATCATCAGTCAAATATGGAGACACATAGCGACCAGGACTGTTGTGTGGCGTTGATCGAGTCTCTTCAAAACCAGAATCTTTAAATGAAAATGTTGCAATGTTAGAAACTGTTGTTTCTAAATATTTATATATGAAAGGCAATTGCCTTCTAAACCTTCGAGAACTTAACGGCTGTATATAATGTATACACCTACAGTATTTGCATAAGCTCGCAACATTGATTAATTAACTACAAAACGTATAGTAACATGAAAATAGCGGCTTTAAAATAACTCTGCATGCATTGCTATTCCAATTTATTTTCAGTCTTTTTTATTTTTGTTCAGGAAGAGGAAAAAGAATTTCAAAGACTTGCAAATTGTATTTGACAACTATTAAGCTACAAATAAGGCATCCTTGGCACAAAGTCAAAATTTACCACCTCACCATTTTGCTGACAGACAAAATGCAATTTTCTATAAAAAAGGATGGGCAAATGTTTATTTTTGCTTCTTTTATGTAACATTAAAAGTTTAAAATTTATAAAATTAAATACAAATTGGGGAAATATTAGCACAATATAGTTTATTTAAAATAATAAATGACAGCGACCATTCAAATTATCGGATTTTTCGTTCATCCGATGTAGGCTCGACCAACAATTAATAACTCCGATAGTCGAAGTTTCAGGGAATATAGAACCATGGCATTTGCACTTCTTATCGAAAACTCGGTTTTTTACAACATTAAAAAAAAACAAAAATCTTACCTTGATCAGTTTGATTCTGTGAAACGCTGTAGTGCTTCTTCTCATCTGTGTGACTCCATTCAGACTCGCACTGCCTATCGTGATTTTGTCTTACGATACCAACTGGCAAATCACTTTCAGAGTTTTTATCATGACATTCCATATCTATTAAGGATACCTGAGAGGATGCAGATTTCAAGCGATTTATGGTGCAATTCACGCCACAATCCAAGGAATCTTTGTTCGCTGTATGATCATCCTCAATTTCATTGAGTGTTTTTGTATCAGATCCCAAATCGTTACTTTGGGTCTCCTTGCTGAAAGTTTTAGCTTTCCCGTTGTTACTTGCTGTGTACAATGTCGCATCCTTAGGACCAGCAACGTGAATAACAATTTTATCCATGGCACTAGCAGGAGCTCCTTTAACGGAACTTAAAGAAGTCGATCTTGCTGTTGAAAGAACAGGCTGGTTGAGCAATGCCTGTTTTCTCGCGGAAGGAACTGGTGAAGATGCCAGATTACGGAGGAACGAAACATCGGTTTGGGTGACTGCATCGGACATGGCTACATGAACTTTAGCTTTTTCAGATTTTATACTTGGGGTTGACGTCAGCGGCATTTTTTGCTTTTCTAAAGTAGAAAATCCGGAATTTCTAGCTGGTTGTGAGTTTATCTTGTCCGAAGAATTATCCGCATGCGGTTCCCATGTGCGACTAGAATTTAAAGGAATTTGTGCGTCTGAAGATACAGTTTCTTCCAGTGTACCTTGTTTGCCCTCTTGAGATAGTCTTTCAGGAATATTATGAACAGATTTCATATTTAACAGCTCAGGTGGGAGGCTATCAAAGGGCTCGTCGTCTGAATGCAAAATTCCTGCCCACTCTGCTTTGTCAGCTAAAGATGGTGAAAGATCGCATGAACAGGGTGAAGCTTTTAAAACGTCTCCTGTGGAATCACTTTCACCCGTAGGCAACTTTAGTGGGAGAAACATTGGCGTTCGTTTTGATTGTCCTTGCTGTAAGAAAATTCATAAATCTTAATGCAGGTAATTTCTAAAATCAAGCACCTGACAAAATCAGTAGTGCATACACGGATGATTTACCTGGTTGGTTTTTTCGGTTGATTTTGCATTAATATGAGAAGAATCTGAAGTAAGGGTCTTGACCTCCATGTCACAGAGTGACTTTTGGCTAGAATTCACGAGGTTTTTTCCACCTTCATTATTGCTTCTGTCAGACTGATGAATGGCTGGCTCAGTTTGAAATATTTCCTATTACAAAAAGTGTACCTTTCGAGTTACAAGCATTCATGAGAATGATTTGAAAATTTGCAAACAAGAAATGTTAAATTCTTTTAATGTACCATTGCATGCTGAATGAGAAGTTCGACAACTTTTGCCTGATGGCAGGTGTCTACCAAGGATGCTAAAGATGCTCCCCCTTCGATGGTTCTTAAAAGCGTCGGCCCAAATACGATACCCAAATTGCTAGGAGGCATATTGTTAACAGCAGATAGATCGGCCACCCTGAAAAAAACAGTACACATGCATTAGTAAAATTTCCACTCTTAATTTCCATTATGAAAAAATAGCAATTTATGAGATTTGTCAAAATCTTCTATTGTGCACCGAATATCTGAATACCGCAAACAATAATACATTTTTTATATTAATCGTGGAATTTACCTTTTCAAATGATGTATTAGTCTAGAAAGAGTTGAAAAGTGAGCAGGCTTTAATTTGGAAACTACTTCTTTTAATTCTTGAATAGTAGCAGCTTCATTATCATCACCGGTCCTTGTCTGATAGTCCTATATGAACACATTCATTTCGTTTATTCAAATTTAAATTAAGCTACAATTTTTGAAATGTTGTTTGTTGGAAGCGATAGTCAAACAATAGAAATTACCTTAGCAATGCGGATAAAATCCGGATAATGCGGGAACGTCAATAACGGCTCAGGAAGCTAAAAGCAAACGAAATAATACATATTCAGCCGCCGGGACTAATTTAATGCTAATAAAACGAATCAGCAGATATTAAATTTTAATCTCACCTGTCTGAGGTAGAGCTTAAGGACATTAGCAATGACGTTAGGATGAACATCAGACAAATCCACTAAATTAGCTCCATTTTCAAAGCTCTGACATAATTTTTCGATGCGCGATTTAACGCCAGATACCCTATAAATGCCCTTTATTTCACTTCCTCTACGGTCGATTTCAGCAACGCACTTTGATACCAAATGAGGAACCGAAACTTGAGACTCCTGGGCATGAGTTTGCAGATCCACTCCAAATGTAGTCATTTTCCTAGGCAACTTTTTATGGCCACATTGAATGGCAAGGGCTTCCAAGCATTTTTTATGACACGCCAAACCGCACTACAATATTAAAATCATGGTAAGCCCAAATTGAAAATGAACAAATATTATGATTAAATTTTGGTTAGCATGTAAGGGCTTGTGAATATAAACATACACGAGTGCATTCCACTCCCTGAAAGTAAACATAAGTGTCGCATTCCCGACACTTTGCCATTGCCTTGAGTTTACGTAAAGCATGTGTGCTTGCAGCCTTGGATATGCATGGTCTCCTATACCCATTCTCAACTATACAAAACGACAGAGCAGCAGATAAGCCACAATAGGTTATGGAAGGTAAAAATATTGCACTTTGCAAAAAAAAAAAAAAAAAAAACTTACGATTTTCTGTCTCTATCATATCCAATTCATCTCCAGAGGAAGCATGACTTAAAATCCTCCTACCAGCCACTTGGGGGCTTGCCGTTGGAGAGGTATCCCTTGACTTGTTACTCTGGCTGCTTCCGATACTGTCGGAATCACTGCCCATTACAGCTGTCACGGCAGGGTTCCATACTTTTGCAGACTGAGGCTTTGCTTTATCTAAATAGATCAACAAGTATTAATAAAACGCTTAGGAAATCGTACAAAATCATTTTTTTAAGAAATGATTACTTATTATCTGAAGAATAGGTAATCCATGACCATGAGGCAACCTTCAGAAAAAAAAATTACCTTTGTTTTCTGTGCGATTTGGGGATGATCCCTCCTCTGACATTTCACAAGAATCAATCGATTTCCGATCCTTTTCAGTTGGCCTGAAAAGTTTGAAGCGTGGTACTTAAAAATATATTCTCGAGTTCCTAACTAATTTATAACCTCTGTAAATTCCATTAAAATTCCTTACCTGCCGTCAGTTGAATAGCATTCAAAAGAAAATGGATTAGGATTGTGTTCAGCATGACTGGTATTCAACGTGTTTGAATAGCGCCTTACGAATTCCAGATACTGAGCACCAGGTTCGTATAAACGGCTGCTTTCACAAAGAGTCTGAAACTGTAAACGGTCCACACAGTTAGAAAAATTAAGTTTAGTTTAGAACTTTAGTCCTGCTGATTGAGTTGCATATATACCATACCTTGACTGGGGCAGGTGCCGAAAATGTATGTTGCATCTGAAAATATGTAACTGTCACCGCCTTCATAGTAGTATCGCACTGAAGCACCAATTCTCGCACTTGCCGGAGAACATCGGCCTGAAAATAATATAAGCGAGAAACGTTGTTTCTATTTGTTTGGAACAGAGAACGAAAATGCCGAGAAGTTTAAAATTTACCTTTGTATTTTCAAGACCTTGATGCCTAATGTTTGCCGTTTCAACACATTCTTTGTAATTTGATTCAGCTTCCAAGACCTAAGATTAATAATTATACCAAAATTTAACAATAACGTAAAATAAGTTTCCAATATTACAAAAAATATGAATAAGAAGGACTTATTGTAAAATCTCTACTAATATGTTTACTTTTTGTGCCGCATCTTCTTCCAGTTTCTTCTTCTTATCTATTTTATTCACGTCAATCCCTTCAGTATTTTCCGTTTTTATTAGCACGTCCTTGGCCTTTTCATAATCCTGATTTCTTTGAAAATACTGAACCTTCGCTTTTCGCAAATTAGAAATGGCCTCTTGCTGTTGAAGAAGCAACACACGTAGTTTAAAAATCAATATCGTAATTACAACTTGTAAATCAAACTTCAAGCCATATTATTATTACCATTTTCTTAAATTCCCTGTGCCACATTTCCTTAATTTGTTTCCGTTGCTTTTCATGATCTACTCTCCGTGCCGTTAAAGGCTAAAATAGAAAATGGTCAAAGAATGTAAATTAGCTTTTTAATTCTTTGAACGGAAAAAAATCGACATTCCCTATGCATCAGCACTTAAGACTAAGAAAAATAAACATTATAGATAAACCTCCACAAATTTGTATTCTTGCAAGGCTGTACACATTGCAAGGCCATCGTTGGCATTGCAAACATCTTGATCTAACGCTGTACAATAAATAGACTGAAGTGGAAGGCAGCTCTGTAATTTCATACAAGCACGAGACCGATTAAAACTTGAACCAAATTTTTAAAACATGCACAGAGATGATAGATAAAAGCGAAGCTTACTTCATCTCTGAGCGCTTGCCTCGTGTTTTGGGCCAACTTCGAAAGGCTGCGAGAATATTCGGCTTCTAAAATAATTTGATAAATGAGAAAATCGCAGCATGTTAGCTTTTGTGTCTACAAAAAATTCAAATTAGCACATGAAGTTGTTTATCAAATTACCTATGTTGGCTCTTTTGTCAATGTATGTGATGATATCTTTGGCATATTTTGACCAGACTTTGGCTCGATATAAAGCAATATTAACTCCATTGTCAATCTTCATGAGAATTACATCGATTTCTTCAGGTGATAACGCATCTTTGGTAGTAAATAGAAGGGAAAAATAATACTTAGGGTTAAAATATTAAACCAGTTAGAAATGTAAGTTTTCAAATACACAAGTAGTTTACAGTACCTGGCTCTCTGCTTTCTTTAGGTAAAGATACAAACGAGTCCGCATCGCCATGGGGCTGTATTAAATTTTCACATGACTATAATTACAAAATCAGAGAATGTTTTGAAGTTAGTAAACTTACTATATTTCAACTCAATACACAGATGAGCGTACATGCTAATTATTAGAGCATCGTTCCAAATAAATAAAGTTCAATTACTCTTTGCTCAAGCTGACGCGAAATGTTATAAATTTCTGTGTACAACGTGCTGTTTCAATTTTTTTTTAAATACGAGAAAAATAAATTAATGAACCAAATAATATGTAAATATAATTCGTGGTTAGTAAATTGCCCGAAGTGGTTACCCCGTCATGTTTACTTGTACCATTTTTTCGCATTCTAATAATTTTATCCATCAATTATACCAATTATTATGCAAACAACTCCTTAAACAGGTGAATATTTCGCTTAGTATGAACATCAAGTTATTAGCTAGTCTTACTTAATGAGTTATTTGGTGATTTGAGTTGTTTAACATGATTCCAATTATTTTCAAAAGTTTCATCTGAATGAGTTAGCTTTCAGTTTTATAAATTCAGGGTTTAGAGTAAGAGTTCAATATTCCCCAGGGAAAGAGGTTGCCAATAACCTGACTTTTTCCGTTTTGGCGCAGACGTTAAGGACTTCTGAAAATATTACTTCTGCATTTCACTTTTTACGAAAAACAAAGTTGACGTTAAGCAATATTTTGCATCCAAAGCGGAAATTACAAAATTAAGATGATGTAAAGAACATACAAACTTATTTATCGCACTCTTCATCACATACATGCCTTATGACAATTCCTAAAACCTTTTAAAATTAATGTACTAGAGAAGTCGTAATTTTAGCGTATAAACATAGTTTTAATATTTTTTTTAATTACTCCCATATTTACATGTAGTGCTGCAAGCTGTAGTACTTAAAATTACGAGCCTGTGTCAACATCAACAACCAAAGTTGAACGCAGCAATTCCTGTTTTGCCAACCCACATGAATAACTTTATGAAAGAGGGGTTTTTTTTTCAAGTAATTTTAGTTACTGATTCCATAAGTTCTTTGAAGCAGTAAGTAAGGTCGCCGATGTCTCATGGAAGTCAGTTACTTTACTACTTTCTAGGTTATTTGCAAAACTTTCACCTAGCCTCTTTTCCTGCTTGTTTTGGCAATAAAACAAGTATTCAGAAACCTATAAATATGAAAGCGCAAAACGAATTTTGAAGGTGGTAGGTATTTCATCAAGATTTTTATTCAGAAGAGGTGCCAAGGCCATGGATTATATATATTTTTTTACCACATTTTGTCTACATTTTGCTAAATAACAAATTTACTAACTAATTAATCAACAGTGAATTTAATCATCAATTTTGGGTTTTTTCCCCCATGTGGTATTGTCACCTTTACTTGAAGTTAGACATAACATTATTCAGACTTTCTAAGAAATCTGTTGAATTGTTTTCATAGAAACAAATTTGATTCCAGTCTCCCTGTTTGTTGCCATATCCTTGCGCAACACTTTCTTCCTGATCGAATTTCCTGTGTTGTTTATATTTAAATTTTGCTCAACAATGTGTCAAAAGTAACACATGACGCTTGTTTTGTATATGATGAACAAAAAATGTCCAAATAAATGGGTCCAAGCACATCTATCACACTTACATATAGTGCACAAATACTTTTAAGAATATTGTATTGAGTACACTAAGAGTATACTATCTCAATACTTGAATACTCATGTTACAATTTCAATTTGTGAATTATGATAATGTAATCTTAACCTTTTCTTTTCATTCCATACCCACACTTTTTTAAAGCATGCAACTAGAAATCCATGCAGTAAATATAAGGATCATATTTGGAAAATACAGTATATATTATAATTTCTACAAACCCTTATTCTTGTTGCAGGATGTAATGCGGATGACGTGTCTATATCCCCCATCAAATATTCAGATACCCTGAAAAAAATAAAACCAAATTGAGATGTAAACCTTTATTGGGCAACGTTATTAAGCAATTTTAAGTTTTATGGACGAGGCTCAAAAGAGGAACCCGCACAACGACCTGAAAAATCAGATGACCAACAGAAACACTGAAATCACCCCCACACGTAACCCCTTTGGTGACCAGCCCACCGCTAAACATTATTAAAGAAAACCTTGTACTAAATGCCTTTCACAGAAAACAACAAATTCGTTTATTTCAAGGATATCACAAATTTGTCAAAAAAATCCCTCCACAAAGGTGGTCCCTATAGAACATTTTAATCTGATATCTGGCGACATCCACATTAGAAAAAGAATATTATCAACAAATTTAGACTTTACAGCTTATACCACCCAAAAGCCTTCAAAGGAATGTGGGTTTTTTACTAGAAGGAGAGGTTTTAGTGGAAATTAAGTTAGCATGTTTTGTTGGGATAGTATTTCAGTCATGATACACTTTAATTAAAGTAGTGATTTATTACACGGAAAAATTCATTACAGTATCATAATTAATTACAGAGAATTCGCCTTCCTACGACATCCAATGAAATATTTGGGCAAAGAGACAATTGGTAGGTTTCAAACTGAAGGTGGCTATCATCAATCAGTCAACTTGTTATAATGCTATGGCAGGCAGAAATTTCAATTAAAATATTTGTTTATAAATATTTGGCATGCTGAATTCTAGAGGTCGTCATTTATGAATTGTTTTTAAAATATGAAATTTCTGCCTGCCATAGCATTATAAAGCAATTTGTAGCAAATTGAAGATCCATTAAATGCTTGATAAAATGCCAAACATATAACCGAAAATTTGGCTAATTAACAAAAGTGTCATTGCAATTTATTTAATACTAGGATGTACAGTTCAAATTAGACTAACATTTTCTGTATTGCGATACGAAAGCAATTTTCTTCTAATCATTCCTATCACGCCATTGATGCTGCATTACAAACAAAATGTTTCAAAGTTTCAAGTTGATTAACAACACCTGAAACAACCAAGTAAGATATTAACAGCTAATTGACAAATGACTTCGATCATCATTGTGTATCAACATAATTGTCACTGAACTGTAAACAAGTTAAATGTAGGCTAACTTTATAGTGCAATCACTATAGTTGACTGTTTTGTGTATTTTTCTTCCATTCAGGTTACTATGTCTAAAAACTAATTGCAGCCATAATCATTTCGAGTAGAAATGAAATATGACGCCAAAACATGGCTACAGAACTGTAAAGCATCTCTGAAAACTTATATTTGTCCTGAATATACTGTAGTAAAGACAACAAGTTGCCAACGGCGATAATAACTAAAACCTGTTAAACAAACCTAATGTTCCTATTTTCCTGACTTGCTTTGTTTTAAATAATTATTTAATTTTACAATCTTAATCACACATATGAGAAAATGTCCTTGTACCTCGTACTTAATTCCAAACATGTATTTTTTTTTATCATTTCCTGTACTTATAATACAGTACACCAAAAAGCGAATTCAAGGCTGATCACCGATAATAGGGTTTACTACCTTGCCTAAAAACAGGAAGAGGGACTTTCAAGTGTAGGACTGTTTGGTCATAAATTTATCAAATGCATAATTGGGTAGGAAAAAATACGTGTATACCAATAATCAGATCTTTAAGGGGGATCACAACCCTATCACTTTCAATGGGTGAAATTTTGAAACACACTTTCAGCCAAACAAAAAGAGA